>JAJJWW010000314.1:0-114733 GCA_023531295.1 Papaver armeniacum | reverse complement strand
TGGTGAATTTGATTCTAACTAATAAGTATGTCTAATCTCTCCGAGCTAATAATTATAAATTAATATTTAATAATTTAACAATTTGGTGTAGTTCTATATTTGTTATATATTTATCCGTATAATTAATCCAAATGTGATTTTACTTCAATTTATAATATTTAAGATTTCAACTTTACTGTTATACAATATATACATTTTCCGAATATTATTATCTACTTTAAATTTGCTATTAACCTAATTATTGAAATACTATAATCAGTTGTTTTACTATTCTCACTATCTTTATTATTATCGTTATTGGTTTACTAATAGTCCAATTGGTACACTAAGTCTTAATTTTTCTAAACGTAAGGATTGATATACTTGATTTTTAGTTATTCTTGTCGAGTACGCATACTATATCTTGTTAAGTATTAGCGTTGGAAACTTAATGTTATTTCGATTTGGGTCTGCATAAAATTTTAGTGTATCCTAATAATCTTTAGATTTTTCTATTCATGAAAAGTATCCTACTGATATACGATTTTTTTTTTTCAAATCTATTTTCACACTAAACATCCAAATATCATTACTATTTCCTCATGTATGTTTGTTTAATTTTGATGATTTACTAAATAAGTTATTAAACTAAAGATAATTTAGGTATAATATTATTAAGAAATTTAGTCTTTGTATCTTATGCAATATATATCCGCATGTTCTTAAGTATTAACCTAATAAGTCTTATATTATCTATCTGGTTTCAATGCTTAAGAATGTATTTCTAATTTAATTAGTTTACAAAATCTGACCGTCGATAATAACTAATACTTTTGCTAGGTACTTGATCATAATAACTTTTTTTATCGTTATATATTTACTAATAAATTATTTAATTAGATAAACTTCAATACAGTATTATTTGATATGTGGTAATATACTTTTATTACGATCATTGGTGACCTTATTATCATTTATTATTATTATTAAAATTAATGGTCGAACTATTATCTTAGCTACTCTTACAACTTAACTGCATTTTATACTTTAGTATACTAATGGTTTTAATTACGAGAAAAGGTACTCTATTAATTTCTAATTATACTTTGGGATCTATCAATTCACTAATAGAAGCAAGTCCTCCTTTTATGAATGGAATCCATGAATGTAAGTTGCCATGTCTAAGTTCATGACGCCTGACAATGGTTTCCTAATAACAAAGATAACACAAACACACCAGAATTACAAACCTCACTATTCTCCGGTGCTAGATTATTTAAGTGTTAAATAAATGAGACTTAATCCTATATTAAAATTTCTAACTATAACGTATCTGGTTTCAACCTACAATTTTTACTTTATAATCTATTTACACACAAAACAAGAAATAAGCAATCAACATGTTATACAAAAAAATCATTCAGTTCATAAATCTTTTAGTTCTTGATTGTTTTTAGTGATTAAGATTATCTCATAACCCAACTCAGTTCTAATCTAATATAGTTCATTAACTCGCACTGGCTATCCTATTGTTACCCATATAAGATCTAATAGTGAGCTCTGATACCAAGTCTCAAGCCCATCCCAAAATGAAAAAGAAATTAATTTGTAATACACACATATAATACATGCATACACTATCATATAATAACAAAGATATGCATGGATTTCACAAAAGATAGATTTATAAAACAATAATGAATACGAGAGAGTTCGTTATCGATTCCCACCTCTTTTGATGAAAAGCCTTGCCTACCTCAAGATCCATAATCCACTGGTTCATTCTTTAGATCAATCGTCGTAAATAACGACTAATTGTTAATCACACAAGCACTCTAAAGATTATCCAAAAGGCTCACACAAGCCTCATATCATAATCTCAAACAATTCTCTAGTTATAGTCTAAGTGAACTATCTAATGGTTCTAAGCCCATTTATGATTCTAAGCCCAGTTATGGTTCTTTAGCACATCTAAAGGTTTACTTAATTCAGTTAGGTTGATTCTATAGTCCAATGACAGGTCTTATAAATATCTACAACTTTGTAGAAGGAACCAAATGCTAACTCGAGCCCACAAGTGGTCCAGTAAATCAAAATAGGAAAAATTAGACTTAAGCCCAAGTCCACTAATCTCGGCCCATTAACTTAGGTCCCGTTCTATCTGGGTCAACTAACAGTCAGAGACGGTCAAAGGAGTCCACTACCAATCAAAGTCCAAGTCTTAGTTAAGTCAAAGTCCAAGTCTTAGTCAAGTCAAACTGATCTTGGCTAACTGAGACGGTTCTGAGTCAAACCGATTCAACTCAGGAAGATACCCTGGATCAGCTAAAAGAAGAATCAGTCAGATAATCTGACTGGGATGACTAATAGGTTTATACTTAAGAAGCAAAACAAAAACACCTTGCACAAACCAAAACCCAAATACAACTAATTTAAAACTATACACACAACTAGAAGAATTCACTTGTATCGCCAACTTAATATCTAGCCATTCTTCATATCTTCATATCAACAACAACAACATCACTGATGCGTGTCGTTAACCACAACAAATTAATCAATATTTTTCCACCTAATTAACAAGGATGACAATTAAAAGATAAAGTCGAAATAATAAGAGAGACAAGATCAAGGAATCCTTCTTTTCTTCAGGTTTATACTCAAGAAGCAAAACAAAAACACCTTGCTCCACGGAATCAAGGTCAAACCAAAACCCAAAACCTATCAATCAATACAACTTCAAGATAGAATAAAGAATTTAGCCTTCAAATTCTATACATATTTGATCAACTAGCACCTATGAGAGAATACACAAAAATCTTTGGTCCACAATCTAGCAACCACAATCTAATTACTCCACCAATTGTAGCTTCAATACATACATCTCGTCATTCAATCCACAAACCCACTAATCAACCATGATCACCAACTTTCTTTTCTCGATTCTACAAGGTTAACTTCTCCGAACTAATTTTCTTCCTTCAAACTCTAATACAACATCGAGTCCATCTCTTTAATCTTCACCAGTAATTCCAATAAAACTTCAAACAACATTCTATTTATTGTCTCTCGATTTCATTCAACATTCAGAATTTCTTTCATCTTTCAACAACTTCCATTTAATTATATCGCCAACTTAATATCCCACCTCATTCTTCATATCTTCATATCAACAACAAATCAACATCACCAATATCTTTCCATATCCATTTCCTCTTACCTTTCACCAACGAGAGAAACATCTCTCTCGATTTTAGGGTTGAGGGTGATATGGAATAGAGACACCCATGACCTCCCCTAAACACCACCACTTACAATTTCAATTCATTACATGAAATGACAATTTTACCCTTTTGACTCAATCTTCTTTATCACTAAGTCTCATACCATGATAGCCCTATAACTTGTCTTGAGTTGTAATACCACCATGTGCCCTATAACTTGTCTTGAGTTGTAATACCAGCAGAATCCTTATAAACCCTTCACAATCACACCACTTGCATTTCAGCTTATCCCAAACAAATCTCAAACCACCACATTTAACTCACCTTCCAAATCTGTGATTCAACATTTCATCTTGATTAACACACAACTCCCCCTTCATTCACATCATCACCAACCAAAGGAAATTCAATCCAACAACTTCAATATCTCCATGTATACATCACTCCAATACCATTTCACAATAATCATTCAACATTATCACTACCCATGATTCAATCTCCATCTCTACCTGCAACGTCTACATCTTTATAATCATCTAAAGATTCTAACTCAAGAGTTCTAATTTCTAATTGGGGAAGAACATCAAGAACCCTAATTCTTTAAAATCACAATTAAGTCCTATACAATCATCTCTTCCTTAATCAATAACAAACCCATGAAATATTATGCCAAAGCAAACTCAATTTCATAAAAGAAATCAATCAAAACCGAAATCCTAACTTTACTTGATTTTGATGCAACACCAGCAAAGATTCACCTTGTCAATTCCATAACAACCCATCGGTTCTTCAACTAATAGAAACTCAATCTTCAGTTGATTCCTCCATCTCAAGAACTAAACTCTAACCCTAACTTCGATTGACATCAACATCACTTTCTCCTCCTCCCCGAGTTGAAACAATCACAGCCCCATCATGTAATCCTTCTAATCAACACCCTATAACTTAAATATGAATCCTTTACACCCAAAACTAATTTTAGTTCAACAGAACTGAATTTCTCGACAGACAGAAAGAGAAAGAACAGAGAAGAATAAAGAAGAAGGAAAGAGAAGAAGAAAAGAGAAAATGAGTTTCTTTTCGACACGCGTAGGAGATAAGGCAGAAGTAAATTATTAAGGCGCCCAAAAAATGATAAGGGAAGCCCAAGTTGGTTGAAGAATTACAATTTTAACCTTCATACTAATCTGATAAAATCTTCTTTGTCCCAGATCCGAATGACACGTTCGAGTAGTCTATTTCGCGTAGCTTTTAGAGATCTATCTAGTGACACTAGTTTCGTATCCAGATCGTTGTTAGATTAATTTATGTTAATTAAAAATTATGTTGACTAATCGAGTCATTAGCGGCTTAATCGTTTCTTGACTAGTCTAATAGCGTTGACGATCTTGAGGGTCGTTACAGTGGCAAAAAAAAGACCTCAAAGTAAGACCTCAATAGGGGGCAATAAAAAATTTAAAACCTTTAACTAGGGAGGCTAGGTATCCTATTATGGCGTGCACCCTAGTTCGCACTTGTGCAAGAGGAAATATACATAAGCCCTAATGCACGTCATAATTGGAGAGAACCTAGTAATGCATGGCTCAAGCGAAAGCCATACCATCCCTGGGATCTGTGCCATGGAAGGTGGGGGCGAAATAAAAGCCCATCCGGTAGAGACTCCTTAGTCGAAAGGCAAAGGTACTAAGTTATCTATCATGGAGTGTAGAAACTCGATTAGGCGCCGGTACATGATTGAGCCAAGGGTGCCGGGCGTCCGGAGCGTACCTCGTTGCTCTTGGAAAGTCCCGGCTTCTATGATACACTCGATCCTCAAGAAACCCCACTTAGGAGCAGACTCAAGGAGACCGCGAAAAAACCGGTTGTTGCATCATCGGATGGGAGGAGCCCACCCTAACCCGGTAGGGGTACGTCTCCTTGAAGTGGAAATCAGGGGGAATATAAGGACGACACCCTCCATTAGGGAGCTTAATTGTGTCAAAAGACGTCAATATCATGGGACTATAACTCAAACAAGAGTATAGACCTTTCGTATTGGCGCATAAATATATCATGCAGAGGCAATAATACGAAAGATGATAAGGCGAGATCAATGGGTCAATACGCAAAAGCGTAAAGACCTCCTGCGATTTTCTCGCACGTCCCAAATGAATACCCTGAGGAAAAAATAAGTCCTATTAACAGGGGAGGCTGATTAAGACCTCTACTTAGGGAGGCTAAATAAGACCTCACGAACAAACACAACAGACCGCACTAACATTATTTTTGCAGACATAAAAGCAGAGGCAAAGGGACGATCAAAACATGAAATCAAACCATGCATAGGTAATTACGAAGGTAACTTGAAAAACTAAGGATTTAACAGAGGCATTTACACTGCTGCAAATATCAGAGGCAAGAATGGGATTATAAACATAATATGAATATGATATTCGCACTAGCATAATTGCCTCGTGTCAAACATGATAGCAGTTGCATATTCGCACATATGATAAGCTACTACACATGTATTATTACATTCACACATATGATAAGATACTACACATGTATTATTACATTCGCACATATGATAAGCTACTACACATGTATTATTACATTCGCACATATGATAAGCTCCTGCACATGTATTATTATATTCGCACTTATGACAGGATCATAACATGTATTAATACAATCGCACACATGATAGACACATATATACACATGTATTGTCATGATAGACTCATGCACATATGTTATGATATATGACTCTATAAGTTATCCTGAAACTGACACAAATTATTAGAAAGAAAAGCATCGTTCTTTGATCAACATCCAGAAGAAGGAGGGAGAAGCATAAAAAAAGGGGTGGAATCTATTAAAAGGTGGAAAATATTTAAAGTATAGGTACAAAGAAGAAAATATCATACAAAGAGCATGAAAGAAGGAAAAAAGTGAACAACTAATTCTTCCCAACATTATCTCTATCAACATGAGAATCATAATCTTCTTCATTAGGTTTGTCAACTTCAGAATCACGATCTCCTTCACCAGAATCCTCATATTCAAAGTCACTATCGGAGATTTCAGAAGTTTCTTCATTGTCCGAAGGAGCCTTAAATTCATAATGCGATTTAAAAGGAATGTCATGTTCAACACAGAGATCACCCACTTCTTCTTTTATAGCCTCATCACGTATGTGAATGGCATCCTTGGTCAAATTGGAAACGGTGACTTTAAGCTTTTTCTTGAGACGGCGGCACTTGGTATCACGAGCTTCATAATTTGCTTCCAGCCTTTGAATTTCATCATGGGACTTCTCTTGTAGACTTTCAATATCTCGCAGATACTTCTTCTACTTTTTAAGAAACTCCTTTTCAGTAGCTGCGAGAAGACAAGAAAAAGAGTCAAAATCGCACAAATATAATTTAAAAGATAGAGCAGAGACAGAGTCATAAAACAAGGATAATGGAAAACCTTTTTTTCTTCAGAAATGATGGTTCTAACCAGAGACGCATGTTAAGATTCTAAACTAACACTTGTACCCAACTCCAACCTAGCATTATCAAGGACTTTAGCAGCCCATGCAAACTCAGCATCACTCTCAATTAGAAGACGAGAGCGAAGTTCATTCTCGCGGGAGAGAAGAGTATTCTTCTCACTAATGGCACGATCCCTTTCTATCTGAATCACGAGTTTAGTTTCGTGCAGTTTTTTCAAAGCCTTCGCACCATTCTCAATTATTTTATCTTTCTCAGTTATAAGAGCACTCTTTTTGGCTTCTAAAGTCCTAATTCTCTCTTTATCCTCACGGGCGCGATGTTGAAATCTCTTATTAGAAATTAATAGTGGTCTATGATCACAAATAAGGGCTTCATATTTTTCTCTCAACTCCTTCCAACTAATATTCTCTAGACCACGCATGGGGAAATTGTCTACTGAGGTGTTAAGAATTAAGCTATAAAATAGCATCATTATCATCAGAAAGTCGAGCCGCTTCTTCGGTCAAATTATAAAGCTCTGCAAGTATAAGTGGTAGAAGAAATATAAAGATAAAGTGAGGACGATAAGGGTCAAGGGAGCGAAAAGAAACAAACCTATTAACTGATTATTTCTCTGATGAAGGGTCTCATCCTCCTCGGTTTTGCTCGAAAGCTCCCCTTTAAGCCTCGCACACTCAGCCTCCAAGGAATGATTTTTCCTATGCGAGTCAGAGGCAACTGCATGAGAAGCTTTCGCCATCTACAAAGACGAAAAAGCAAGGGAATTCAAAATAAATAAGGTATAAAGAAAAGACATTGGCTCAAACTCTCCCCATCTTACAAGAGAAATAAAATACATACCATGAAGCCCATCGCATATAAAAACTCGGGAGATATGGCTGAGGCACATCCTCGCAGAGATTCATGACTTAAGTTAGGGGCATCACATATGGAGGAAATCATTTGGCAGGTGCGAACTAAGTTGTCATCACCCATAGCTGAGAGGGAATATTTGAAGATATGAGACAATTGGGTCATGGGAGAAGCAGAAGTAGACTCATCAGGAAACGACAGCTCATTTCCTTGGGAACGAGGGACAAAAGGAGTAGGAGATGAGATAGTAGAAGTAATCTTTCTCTTCTTTGGGGGATTGCCCATCTTACTAATATTTTTCGCAGAAGATTTGGAAGCAACAACTTTGCCCTTAGACTTTGCATGAGTAGAAGTCTCTCCCTTAGAAGAGTCTTCATCATCGGCACCACCAACATCCAACCCTTCCACCTTCGCACACAGATAAAGATAAGAAATAGAGGCAACAATATTGTTAAAATTTGGAGTAAAAAGTATTTCTTACTTCATCAGTGATTGAAAGTAGCGCGTTTCTTGTGCCTCCTCTCCCAAGATCTTTGAGATCTTTCTTCAATTTGACAATCTGGAGATGAGAAAATTAATGAAGCGAAGAGAAGAAAATAAATGGAATAAAGCTAGTGAACAAGAGAAAATTAAAATAAGAAACATACCACAGAAGCTCGCTCAGGCCAATTGAACACCCAAGGAGAACAGACGGAAAAACCCTCAGGGAGGGGATTTACCGATTTATCATCACCAAAACCCGTGATGTAAGGACCTTCAAGAATGATAGGGTAAACGTACCAGCGATTATCATTAAAGTAATGTGTGGTGCGATTAGACTTATCATTAAAATCAACATCTCGCATAATCTTTTTATCTTGTGCGATACCATCTTTCCTGACCAGACGAACAACCCAGCGAGATGATTCATTCTTCATAATACCAATCTTGTAATTTTCAAAGAAACTCTCAACTGTATAATCAGAATGATCAATTTCTAGCTCAACATATGTAGGATTCCTGTATTCTTTAATGTAGAGAGATCCTATTCCAGCCGCACGACGAGCAAAATCCAACATAATTCTGATAGAATCTCCACTCAACTGGAAAATCGCACGCTTGAAGTCATCATGGGATAAAATTTGGTAAAATAGAGGAATTCGTGGGCTAAAAAGAGGAATGGGGAGACCAGCGAGAAGTTTCCTTATGGAGACGATGATCTTTTGATCATTCCATTGGTAGTCTCAAAATATTTAGGGTTAAGCGTTTGAATAGGTCCTGATGTAGGAGGAACGGATAATTTAAAACCTTTATCTCTGAATTCAACTTCAAGCTTTTCAAATTATTGAACCATTCTCCACCCTAGCTTATGCCCCATTGATGGCTCTTACAAAAGGGTATTATAAATATCAAGTTGATTAAGATGATTAAAAAAGGCAAATTAGTGGTTGATAAAGATGATCAAAGAGGCGGATTAATATGGTGAATGGGAGATTGAATCAAAGAAGAGTCAAAAATCAAAGTCAAAATAGAAGAATGACAGTAACAGCGATAAGAAAAGAAAGTTGCAGAGGTTGAAGGAGAAAGAAGAAAGTAAAAAAGATGGAGATAAAAGTGAGAAGGGATATATAAAGGGTCCTGAGAAATTCGCTTTTATGAAAGAATTAATGGGTGAGAGGATATGAAGTGACGGTTGCAGGTATCAGCCATAACATGTCCAAAGCTATGACGATGACAACAAAATGTGGAAAAATTTGGCCCGAAATCTTGGAATATTGTCTGTTAAAAGAATATGGAAAGTTGATAGGGTGCGACATGCATCATGTAAAGGAGCGAAGGTGATTAAGAAAAAAGTTCTCTCATCGCTCTTTCTTCAAAAAAGATCACTGAGAGAAGAGGCAAAATGTAGGGGTTAAATATCGCACACGTAAGTATCATGCGAAGCAACCAAATTACTAAGGAGCGAAGGGAAATCGCACGTAGCATACCCCAAATGACAGAATCAGTGACGTCACAAAGTCATCAGTAAAGTGAGTGGGTTGTGCGAGTACTAAGAGCACGCACGAGAAAATATAATGTAAACGTGCGAAGACATCGCACGCCATATCCGAAAATTGGGGCCTTATTAGTTGTCCTCCACTATGTAAAATCCCTATATATAGGACTAGCCACCCTTGTGGTGAAAGAGAGATCTTTTTGAGAGTTGAGATAGAACTTTAGGAAAGATAAAGTTATTTGCTTCCCAAGTTAGGGTTTTATCTTCTTTGTATTGATTTCTAAACTTAATAAAATCTCTTTAAGTGTTCTTCACAATGGTTTCATGATTTACTATATAGATTGTTTAAGGGGTGTAGTAGTAGGATTTTATACACAGTGAAAACTAGGGTCTTTGTTCGATTTAAGGTTTCTATTCAAGTTTCCCAATGAGGGTTTCTATTCAATTGTTCAATTGAGGGGTTTTGTTTAATTTCTATTGTTCAATTCAGGGTTTCTATTCAGATTCAATTGTTCAGTTTTGGGTTTATACTCAATTGTTCAATTGAAAGTTTCTATTCAAATTCTATTGTTCAATTTAGGTCAATCATGTTGGTATCTCAATTTCAAATGATCCATCAAGTTCGGTGACATCACACTTACAAGAACCGGAAGCAAGTATCATGTTGGTATCTCTGTGAGTCGTCCCAAAGAAGAAGGAGAAGAAGTAGAAGATCCACTTATAGCTGAAGCACAAAAGAAATTACGCATAACAATGTCAAATGTATGGATTGAATTGTTACTACAAAGATTGGAGAAAATGGGAAGAAGGTGGTTGAAATTATAGGTGAATGCAAGCATTTTAGAAAGAAAATTGAAGCATCAAGTGCATAAGGAACTAGCCGCTTGAGATCCCATCTAAATACATGCAAAAAGAAACCATAGAATTAGCCTAGAGAAAGGAAGATAACTGCAATCAAAACAGGTAATACACAATCTAAGATAACCCTTGACTAATTTTAATGTTATGTTGTTAAATATACTTTTATGCTATCTAGATTACTTGTTAAGTAGAAGATGATTGCTAAAAAAGGAATGACAATTAATACATGATAATATTTAAGACAATCAATATGGTGTTGAGCATCCATATTTTAGAGAGTTTGTTAGGACAGATAAAAAGACAATCCAATCTAAGATAGCTAATTGGAAATATACCTAATGCTAAGTATTACAATAGGCATATTATACAACTAAGGAAGATATCATGAAAACTAAGGAAGATATCATAAAAATGTATGCCGAGTTCAAAGTGAAATTACAAGAACAATTTAACTTAATGCCATCTAAATACAAAAGATGGTTATTGTTGTGTGACAATGCATTACATATATGATGAATATGGAAACTGATTAAGAAAACAATAGCATACATTTTAGTGCCATCATCACATACTGGAGAAGTTCTTGTAGATTTTGTGAAAGAAGTAGCTCTATATTTGAATATAAATACTAAGTTTTTTTCCTCAACTGCTGACAATGCAAGAGACGATGATATTATGATGTAAGGATTGTCTAGTTCTTGAGTGTGATTTGTTTAAAATGAGGTGTAACAATCATATACTGCATTAAGTTGTATTATGTGGGATGAAAGTAGTTCCTGCATTTATAGAAAGTATTAGAGAGTGTGTGAAATATTTCAAGTCAAGTCAGGCTAGAAAAGAGAGGTTTGCAAATGCTATAGCATAAGTTAAGATTCCTGGAAGGTTTGGTTGTTTATATGTGGACAAAAGATGGAACTCAACCTTTAAGATGCTTAAAAATGAAATTTATTTGAGACAAGGAGTTGTTAGGTTAGTTGAATTAGATTCTGATTTCACAATAATAACCAAGTTCAAAGGAGTGGCAACAGGGAATACAAGTTTGTGAATGTTTGGAAATGTTTGATGTGATTTTAACTAAATTTGAAGGGAGTAAGTACCCAAAGCAAATATGTAGTATAATGGGGGTCTGTCAGATTAGTAAGAGTATTAAGCAATGGGAATCAAGTCCTTATGTATATAAGAGGGATTGAATTGATAGTTATTGAACTTTATATAAGTATGGGAGTGGTTTTAGATCCTAGGTATAAGGCTAGATGGATTGAGTTTTTTTATAAGAAATTACATGGTGTGCATAACTATTACTCGTTATAACAAATCTCAAATAACATTGAATGCAATTTTTTCTTCATATTAATGTGAAAGAAACTCAACAACTCCAAATTATTTTGGGAATTCAGCTAGTGTAATGAGTTCAACTGGAATTGATAATTGTACAATAACTAGATGTGACTTTGAGTATGATTAGTTTATGATGGAAAACAGTGAGTTTGAGGTTCAAAAGTGAGGGTTGGATAAATAATTAGATGAACCAATGATTAATAAACACATACCCAAAGAAGAATTTATGTTTGATATATTGAGTCGGTAAAAGAATCATGCTCCTAAGTACCTAACTCTTGCAATGACTGCGAGAGATGTGTTGGTTGTTCCAGTGACAAGTGCAGCACCAGAATCCACATTCAGTGCTGGTGGTAGAGTTCTTTCAACACACATAAGTTTATTAGCTCCATTTGTTGTTTAAGCATATTTCTTTGCTTAAGTTATTGGTTGCCATATCTCAATGATAATGCTAGTATTGTCTAGTAAGTTTCCTTTCTTTTCCTTTCATATTTCTTGCATTGCCAACTAACACATTTCACTTTATTTGTAATGCATATGTACAAATACTTTGAAGTTTGCATGTATAAGGAGTAAGGAAGGAGGAATGTATCTGCAGACTGCTTACAAGTTATGAATGTAGAATTCAGTAGATATTTCCTTTAAGATAGAAACACTACTACACGTTCGTCTCGAGTAAGATGTTCTAACGATTAAACACAATATAGAGAACTAGGAAGAAACAAGAAACAATTCGACAAACAAAAGATTTCACTAATTCTTTGGGAAAACTCTTACAATAATGTCTACCTCACAAGAACTAGTAACTCAAAGTTCTCTAACAATAAGAACCCTAGCTGCTCTTTCCTTCTCTCACAAACAGATGTTTGTAGACTCTCTAAGAAGAAGATATTTATAACTCTCCCCCCACGGGTCTTTTTATAGATCACAAAAACTTGTTCCACAAGAACTTCCTATGTTAGTTTTCTACCTAAAATAGATAACCGACTCAACTAGGAAACTACATTACTTGGGAAACACCCAAGTAATGTTTCTGACCCATTCTAGAATATTCTAGAACTTAACGAAACAAAACCTAACAATCACCACCTTTTGTGACGTGAACAAAACCAGCGGCTGTCTTCTTACTTCTTCACTTCGTGTACGAACATCTTCTTTTGTCTCACTCTTATTCAGGGACGCCCTCCCTTAAGGGACCTCATTTATCTAGGTTGATAATTAAGCCATGTCCAAAGAGGACAAAGTCACTGACACCTTCCGTTGAGTTGTCTTGAACTTTCGTCTAGAAGAGCCACCTAAGCCTAACCTCCTCCTTGTTGCATCCGCACCACCGGAATAGATATTTCTTAAACTTCTAGCACAACCACAAACAACTCTTCCATGTAATCTACACAAGTTCCTGCACCGTCTTGCCATCAAGATTACATTGTTGCCATGATATACACTCATTACTCCATCTTTAGTAGAGTATCTCATTCCAAGTGATTCTAATATAGGTAAACTAACTAGATTCCACTCCATCTCCGGCACATGTCTAACATTTGTGATTGTTTGAACTGAGCCATCAAACAATTCCAGGCGAACTTCACCGACTCCATGAACAAGCAATCTAGAGCCATTACCCATGTAGACAAACCCACTGCAATCTTCATAATTGTTGTATAATGAACGATTGATGCAAACATTCACATCGACACCACAGTCTAATACCCATCCTCCCTGACTTTTAAGATTTGCAGGCGTCAGTAGGACCTCATCATGATCACCATCTTCCGATAACATCGCTAAGGCTGAAGTATCTTTAGGAAAGTTAGCCAAAGCTTTCCCAAAACCTTCCTTCTTCCTGGGAAAATCTCTAGCACAATGCCCTGGCTGACCACACTTGTAAGAATCACCTTTAAAAACAGTTTGTTTCCCTTTGTTGTTACCAACTCTCTTCCCATCAGCTATAAACGCATCTTCGGAAATATTACTAACCCGATCTCTTTTGCGCATCATCTTCTCCACAGCTAAAGCATTGCGGACTTCTAATGTAGTAAACGACGTTCGACTCATAAAATTCTGTGACAACGTCTTGTACGATTTTGGAAGCTTCCATATCAGGTGTAAAGCTTTGTCTTGATCATTCAAATTGTCACCAACATCTTCAAGTTTTGATATTAAATAATCAAAGGCAGAAATATGATCCATTACCAAAGTATTCTCTTCCATCCTCATATCATGTAAAAGACCTTTAACAAAAATCTTATTAGTAATTGTTTTAGCCACGAACAAACCTTCAAGAGAATCCCATAGTTGTTTCGCTGATTTGGCATCCTTGATTGCAGCATGACCTTATACCTTTCTTGCAAGATGAAGCCGAATCTCCGATAAACACTTTTTATCCAACTTTCTCCATGCATCAATAATATTTTCTGACGACATCCACCTCTTCCGAATATTTCTTTTTCTTTTGCCTCATTGGTGTACCTTTTAGGGCATCATCCAAATCTATCACGACAAGATAATCTTTCATATTCATCCGCCATAGACTAAAATCAGAATTCCCATCAAACCTTTCCATATGATAAGACTTCAATTCTCCATAATTTTCCATCGCAGCAACTCCTTCTCGACTATCCACCTTCACCGCACCAATTGTAAAATTCAGTAGATATTCCCTTTAAATAAAAACACTACTACACATTCGTCTCGAGTAAGATGTTCTAACGATTAAACACAATATAAAGAACTAGGAAGAAACAAGAAACAATTCGACAAACAAAAGATATCACTAATTCTTTAAGAAAACTCTTACAATAATGTCTACCTCACAAGAACTAGTCACTCAAAGTTTTTTAACAATAAGAACCCTAGCTACTCTTTCCTTCTCTCACAAACAGATGTTTGTAGACTCTCTAAGAAGAAGATATCTATAAGTCTACCCCCATGGGTCTTTTTATAGATCACACAAACTTGTTCCCTAAAATAGATAACCGACTCAACTAGGAAACTACATAACTTGGGAAACACCCAAGTAATGTTTCTGACCCGTTATGGAATATTCCAGAACTTAACGGAACAAAACATAACAATGAAAACTTACATTTAAGTTCAACAATCTAACTGCTTTTGAATTTCTTTGTGTTTTCTTTTGCAATAACATGTAACTAAGAACTTTTGAAAATTTGTAAGTGTTTACTTTGTGTTTGGCATGGATTTTAAGCTAAAAACTGAATATTTTGAGCTTAATTTGGAATTGAAAAACTGGTTTTTCTATTTTCTGTCAGATACCGAAAATTATCGAAATATTATCCAATATCTGATAACTTAAACGTTATGGAATTGGGAATGAATTTCAGATTTCCGTCAGAATTTATTGGATATTGGATATCCGATATTTATTATCGTAATGGAAGCGGCTGAGCCGCTATCCATTATGATAAGTTCCTTTAACATCCCTAAGTAGGGGAGAGACATTGCATACAAGAGTGGGACGTGGGGAGGTTATTAAAGGAACTCACAGTATTCACATCTTGTTGCATCATATATAATTTAGAATGATTCTTTTATAAATTACGCCTGAGCGTAACACTGGAATCTGCGAGTTTCACTCGACCTAATGATCGCTGTTTTCCCTAATTCATCAACACACACATTAGAGATGCGTATGTGAATTCTACCTAAAGAATAACCTAACGCTCTTAGACTAATCAAGTTCAATTCCTAGGAGCATTAAGTTTCGTAAATAGGCTAATCAATGCAATTGTAATACATTGCGCAAACAATTCGAACAAAGGTCAATTTCTACATATGATTACGAAGATGTATCACTACAACCTAGAATCATATCATGCTACTCGTATTCAAGGTTATCGCTCGATGAAAAACCCTAAAATAGCTATAGATATGGATGTGAGTTCAATTAATTCTAGACTTAACTAAACAAACATTCAATCATATTGCAATACTTCAATCATGCAATTATTATAACCCGTAGAAATCAAACGACAATATTGAGAGAAAACTAATTCATAAAAATCATAACTTGGTTGCAAAATCCAACTACATCTTCAACCAATAATAAAAACTTAGTTACTTGTGTTTTTGGAAATCATCATAGAAAGCAAAGAAGAACTATCACGTGAAATCCTAGAACAAAAGTAGAAGTCTCCCTAATGGAGATATATCTCGGTTTAGAAAAAAGTTTTCTATTTATATGCTTTTCTCCCCATAAGGATACTTTCCCAAAATTAGGTTAATTCTTCTCAAAACCCGTCTCAAGTTGGTCCACCAAACCCGGAGTGAAAAATATGTCTCTCGAATTTTGGGTCCGGAAAGTGTCGTCGGAATTGATGAGCGTCATCATCACTCGATCCGGTCACCGGGCTTAATCCGGCCACCTAAAAACTTTCTCCGATCACTTGGAAGTCCGGAAGACGCCACCGGGCAAGTGCACACTCCCGAAGCTCAACTCCATTTCTCTCGCAATTCAAACATTCACAAAATACCACCTAAACCAATTTCTTGTTCTTGCGAAAACACGCCTAAAAGCGTGACTCATAGCCCATATGTCCGGCCGTCGACTCGTGCATCCGACTCGTACCCCCCTCGCGATTCACTGAAATATTGCAATTCACACTTTAACTCTCGAAATCCGGCAACCCGAGCTAGTACCACCGACTCGCCATTTCTGATCCATTTTCGCACTATTTCTGCCTTCAAGCTCATTTATCTCTCGGCCCATTGCAGTATGCACCATACATCTAAACCTACAGCCAACCGCACTTCTCACAACTCCTTAAACCCATCTCTTATTTGTTCGACCATCATCGATAAGCACTTATATGTAGCATGTTTAGCTTTCTTTCTTGGCAAAGGTTCACTCTACCCATATCCCTCTTTACATTGCCTCGCGAGACCGAGTTCTAATCCTCCAAACAATAGCCAACAAAGTCCTGGCACACATCAGTTCAGCAGTACCATCTCAATACCAAGCTCTCCAAATGCATCGGTACCACCTCAGAATCACGAAGCAACATCGAGCCATTGTCTCGCTCGGCTACATCTTGACTTCTTAGGCATAACTCTCGGTACCATCTTATCTTCTTTCTTGTACCACCCGAATTTCACACTCTTATCTCCAATCTTAGGCCATTCATTTGTACCACCACTGCCTGCTTCAACTCCAAAGATTGCTCTTTCATACTCTGTAAGGCATATTTCATCATCATTCCGCTTCAGTTCCTGAATGATAAGAACCACCAGCCTGTCATTCTTGCTATGCAGCCGAGACTCCACCGGTGCCTCATCTGCGGCTTCCAACCATCCTTAATGTCCACTTTACAACAATTCCGATTAGCTTTAAATTTTTGCAAGCGCTCACATCCAACGCAAACTGAGTAGTACTAAACCACTGCATTCCCAAATTACTACAACATCACCCCATCTCTTCACGTATCATATTAGCTCCATCTTCTTGTAACCTGTCAACCCAGTGCAAACACCACCATCATTCCATAGCTTCTCAACTCTTCTCAGCACCAGATCTGTCAATTCACAGCTCACTTGCAGCTGCAACTGCCAGTCACAAACAAGACCACCTCTGCAGCATTGCCATAACAATGATAACACCACGATTGCCACTCAGACCCATTACTCACCTGCATTGGTACATCTCTCATCTTCATTATCAACTTCTCGCAAACCTAGACATACATCTAAAGACTTCATCTTGAACTCCACATTGCACACCGCTCGTGAGCTCATCAAAAGATCATCACAACACCTTGTAACCAATTCCATTTGTAGCTCAGTGCAACACCAATCGCATAACCCATAACTCTGCCCATCATTTTTCAATTCCTTCTTCAGTTCTGGAATCATCACCGGTAACTTCAATGTCAAACAACAAGAACATCTTCCCCGTATTCAACGATTCAACTTGAACCCTAACAGCAATCCACCACCGCTTCTTCAACCAAAACCCTTGTATCTTCTCTAACTTAACCCTAAATCGCACCAATTACTTAGCCAACAAAACTCCATTGCTATCTTGATTCATCAAATCAACACAAGATATCCTTTGATTTTCTCTCGTTAGAAACCTCAACTTTATTGACAACCCTTGAGTTCGTTAATGCTTCACTTCTTCTTCAATCCATGGCGTGGCACAGAATTTCTTCATATTTCTTTCTTCTTCATTTAATCTTCTCATTGATTCAATTGTCTGAGAGGTCATGTGTTATGCGAAACAACAAAACCAATTCGACCCACTTAGGTCAAATAGTTGCAGACAGCTATAACACCCATGGGTGCTTTTAGTGAGACTCCACCAGTTGTCCCTTATCCTTAATCGAGTACGTGTCTAGTACACCTCCAAATAGAGTTGTCCCTTAACAGAATGACTACCCCTTAACGTACGGCCAGGGGTGACAATAGCACTTCTCTATGAAATGACCATTTAGCCCTTAGTCTTCCAAGTTCTTGTTTTGCTCATAACTTCTTCATACTTAACTCGGAATGACTCCATTCTTCCGGCATTGTCTTCATCTTCTCGTCCTCTACACAATGAAAAGTAGAAATATTGCATTTGAACGATTTCGACGGATGGACAACCGATCCTCCAATCAGAAGACTGGATGTAGATGCATCTATAAAACGCTATTTTAGTGGGATAGATGTCAGTGAGACATCCAAAGTTCGTTGGACACCCATAACGGATTTTCAATTATAAGGTTAATCAACAAATTCCCCCTTGTTAGGGTAGACATGGAACATCATTTATGAATAACAATAATCAACAAATAGTTTATTCTCAGGCAAAGACAACTCATCAATTTCAGGATTTCCCAAATCAATAAGTTTATTAGGTTTAAATGACTCTCCATCGAACCTTGATAAATCATGGGAAACCTCAATGATTTTTTTTTATTTGTTAACAATGGTATATTCTTCACCTTTTTGAGAAGTAAATACTCCTTGAATATCAAAGTTATATGCTAATAAAAAATATATAACTTGATTTTTGTTCACCCTCGTGACAACAAACCAAATGATCTTCAACATCGACGTATTCTTCGCTATTTCTTCCCTAGGTAAGCATTGATTTGCAAGAAATTGATGTGACTTCTTCAAATAGACTTGTTGGATATTTTCACAAATCTCTTCCAAAATCTGCTTCTTTACTTTAATCTGATCTTCATATCTTATCGCATCTCTTCTTGGTGACAATTTATTAACCCTGAACATTTGTCTTAGTAATTTCTTATTAGCCCAACAATCGAATTGCTCTTTTAGCCAACTGATCTAACAAGTCACCCAATCTTGGAATATAAAAACGGTATTTGACTATGATTTTATTGATAAACGCATCTGCCAAAACATCCTCCACATATCATCTTTCTTTGATATCATCAAGGCCGGTACTGGACATTGGACTAACACTTTTTCGGATCAATCCCTTTGTTACAACTCTTATACTTGACGAAGTTCTTCATGCTCTTTACAACTTATTTTTTAATGGGCTTTGTTTGGCAAGCTTGACTAGGAACTGGATCAATACGATGCTAGCTATAAGGAAATACATCCACAAATACTTTAATTAAAGGTTGATCAATAACGGGGATAATACTTTCAACATGTTCTTCTTGGACAATTAACACATACAATTTACTTGCATCTTCTACCTAATCTTCAAACTTCTTGGACGACAAGGGATTGGTATTTTCTCTGATAGATAGTACGAAGAACAGTCTACTTAATGGGTACAAGTACTATTCTACTAGAAACTTTATGTGTTCTTAAAACCCATCATGACGACTTTCCTATCAAACTATCATAGACGACCCAATAACTTGTGACATGCATCCATACAAGTAACCCATCACATACTTTATATGTGTCCACTGAATATATAGATTGCACACATGAAAATAAAAACATTTGTTTTTTTTTCTCTTGGCATGATGTATCGTCCGAACGACTGTGTATGTATTCACCAAAAAAGGGATACATGGAGTCTACGCATCAAAAATTGGATGCATAGTCTATCTGATGCAATTATTTAAAGTGAATGCACGTTGCATGATGCACTTATTTTTCGTATAATAGATGCATGCATACGTTACATGCGTCATCTACACAAAGAGATAACATTTAAACGTGATAATATTTATAAAATTCTGGCATACATGTTGGTAAATATGTAATATTATAGTTTTTATGACTATTAAATCCCCAATGAATAGAGATGGGATTTATATAATATAAAGATATGTCTAAGGAAACAATCTAAAATAAAATAAAATGAGTTGATAGATGCGAAATCCCCTTGAATATCCGAATATTTATAGCACTAATTTGAAAAATTAAAATGAATTACTAATTATCCATGTTCTTTGTTCACTTGACTAACTACAATGTTTAGCTCTTGCAGCATGTTACCATAGAGCAATTTCTTCCACTTCATTTAATTTTAAATTCATGCTAGAATTCATATTTTTTGTCCTTATAAATGACCAAAAGGT
This sequence comes from Papaver armeniacum, assembly GCA_023531295.1. Lineage (NCBI taxonomy): Eukaryota > Viridiplantae > Streptophyta > Magnoliopsida > Ranunculales > Papaveraceae > Papaver > Papaver armeniacum. Next base: position 94,515 of record JAJJWW010000314.1, on the reverse strand, counting down.
ACCATATTTTTAACGGTAGCATCTTTATTTTTGCAAAGTATGAATATAACTGGAAAATGCTTAGTCATCCACATGATGTATTTTTATATATGGCTACAAAAGCAACAAATTCTTGTTACTTAATTTATTTCTCTATGATCTAGTCATGAATATATGATGACATTAGGTTTACTTAGAGTAATAAAATGCACGATTGTTAATAATAACAAAGGATGTTGATCAACTTAACATACTATTTTTTATCGTCATATATATATATATTCATATATTTCTTGGTACTCATATGTGATAAATGTGATATTTTTTTGTATTTGAAAATATAAAATAAATGGGATTTATACATACGACATTATACAAAGACATAATTAAAATACTTATATTTTGTATTTGAATATGTTGTTCATTTGGTATACAATATGACATAATTGTGTAATTATTTCAAGGATGCAGTCTGTTTTAAAGTTTTTTTTGTATTTCAAATTGCTACCTAGATCATACTCATTTTTTTAATAGGAAAGAAAATACATTAAGAACTTAAACTTTAAAATACATAAGAGGAGTGTTTCATGAGATCTCCAAACTCTTGAGCGGAGACTTGATCTGATGACCCCCTATTGTGGCCACACCATGGTTAGAATAAAATAAAACATGATGAAATAATGGTATGTGCTTAGGAACCATGGATACGTTGATAGATGGAGGAAAATAGTAACATGATTCTTAGTTATTTCTCTTTGGTGGCGGCCGCATCTTTATGTAAATTGGGGGACAATTGGTACTGTTGATAGAAAAATATGTCATTTCATCAAAAATACGGAGATTCGTTTCCCTTGCATGTTCATCACAAAGCTGCTTCCATTCCAGAAGACGGAAAGATATACTCATGCACGAAGGGTTGGATTTGGCGCGACTCCACCAAACCAAACCCACACAATCTCACAGGAGCACTCGTTGGGGGCCCTGACGAGGGTGACCACTTCATCGACGCCCGCAAAGAAAGGCTTTTAACCGAACCGACTTTGACAGGAAATGATGGCCTTATAACTTCATTGGCAACACTGACTACTACTGGGGCTCGTGGTGTTGCTGCTCATCACGGTCACCCGATGTTCACTGTTGTCCCTCCTCTCTCCCCCCTTCCTTCCCCCCTCCACCACCATGGAAGCCAAATTAAGTGAATTTGGGGACATAAATCTTAACATCAATAATATTCAATTGCAAATTCAAAATGTCCAAAATGAGTCTCCTTCTAGTAGTCAACATGATAGGTTAGTTTATCTCTCAGATTAACTTGATAAATGGTTGCATATTCAGAGTGAATTCTATAAACATAAATTAGGAGACAAGTTCATTTCAGATGTTGATAATAACTCTAAATATTTCAATACATTAGAAAATAGGAGAATGTTTCGAAATAATATTGATGCTCTTTTTGATGATAGTGGAAACTGATATAGCTAATCTTTTGACTACTCATTTTAGTAAGGTAATCTTTTGACTACTCATTTTGATCTTTTAAGAGTTAGTAAATTAAGTCCATTGTTAAGGATATGCTATTAATAACCTTTGCTACTCTAAATGAACATTCCAACCATATTATGAACAATAACACCACCGTGTATGATTCTACAATAATTTTCTTAAAACTTAGTATGATTCAAGAACAGAAATGATGTTATTTTTAATTTGTTGTAGAAAGTGGTAGTAAAGTTCGTTCAACAATTGATTTAAGAAAATCTTTTCAAGGTTGTCAAAAATGTTCCCCACCAATTCTCATATTCATGTGGTTCAACTATCAATTCCAGTGATAATATATAAATATTGAATCTTTATTCTTTGTCAAATTAAGTCCATTGAAAATTAAAACGGATATGAAATTAAATAGATTTACCTTCTTTTTTTGCTCTTCATGCACTAATAATCCATTGCTCAAAAAGGTGTTTTATTGAAGAAATATATGAAAAAGAAAAAACAAATAAAACAACTCGTTTGCTTTTTCGTGATGCTATAACCCTTGTTGCTACTCTAGATTCTATTCTCGAACATTCCCATAATTCCAACCAAAGAAATCTCCAAAAATATCTATTTTTCTTCCCATGAACAAAACTAACACCATTGTGCAAAACTCTTCTAAACTTGGCAGCTAAGAATCTTACGTGAATATCTTCCCCTAAGTTCAACATAAATTCCTGATATAAATCACAGAAAATCCCATAACTTCTAAATGCCCTGTTTTAAGAAAACTACATTCCTTTTCTTTCGATTTCGAACCAACCACCAAACCCGATTCAACCTAACATGCCCAAACTAATCCAAGTCCAAGAATCTCCGATTAAATCTCTATGAAATACAAACAAACAATCTTGTCTTAAAACTTTTACACCATTAAATCACCTATACCATCCCCGTATCTCATTAGATTCAAAATTGAATCTTCTCTAAAATCTTCTAAAATCCGAACCCTATTCTTCCAGGAAATCACCACAAAATCAAATCCTTCTCAAGACTAAGAGACTTAAAACTTGATAAAACTTAACTCCCAGACCACTAGCCAATTCTCCAAAGAACTTATTTCTCCATCTTATAAAATAACAAAATAAGCAAAAAATCGAACACTAACAATATACATAATTGAAAGATGAAGAAAAATCTTTAAGACTAAGACACTTAAACTTGAAAAACTTCTTAAAACTTTAAAACAGATAGATGTAGATATCCAACTTTGTAAAAATAGGACAATAAACCACTAAAACACATAAACAATCAGATTTCAGGAAGTATGGACTCAAACCATGTTTCTTAGTAGTTTTGCAGGTGAGGGTAAACCCTCTTACTCCTCCAAAACTGTTTATATGCGCCAAAAATGTAACTGCAGGAAATCGTACAATATACCCAAACGATATAATTCAAATGAATTCAAGACATAATAAAGATAACACAAATGATTATATTAAAGGATGGTATTGAATGCCAAGTTTACATCCCAAACCTTCACTTAAAACTCACAAGATTTCTCTCTAAATATGTCACTTAGGATATAAAATTACTCAACCCTTTTTACATTGCCCTGTTATTCCTTTTATAGACACTTGTGGAAGTGGAGTGCAACTCACGATTTACTTCACAAACATTCAAACTTTTCATGTGACTTTACTTTTCACTTCGCTTCTTGAGAATTCAGTGGATAAAACTATCCTCTTCGGCGATAACTCCGAAGATTCGCTTGGATAGTTGTCTCATTTTCTTGCACAACAATTTATCTTCTACATCTCTTCGTGATTTTACCATCTTTCTCGGACTGAATTTCATCTTCGTTATATCTTTCGCTACTTTGATGTTACTATTTCACACCTCCTCATTTCACTAATAGTTTCGTTAGGTTTACTGACTGATGATTTGACCTCTCTGCTACACTATCAAATGTATTGTCTCCAAATTTGGTAATGTTATACTATTTACTTATTTTCATATCTTTGCATCCATACACGTGGTGAAGATATTTTTTGTATCTACATTGGGGAAAATGCATGCAATTCTTGAAGTCGGTTGATTTTTGGTTTGTTGGTAGGATGGTCAAGGACTAGATTAATAAATCTAGTTGGTTTGGGAAACCAATTACTAGTGTCCTAAGTATAGCAACTTAAGAGGTTTGTCTCTTAAGAGGAAAGTAATCCTTGTTAAGGAATGTGTCTAGTCATATTGATATGTAAAAAAAAAAATGGAGAAAACCTAGTGGATACACACCAAAACTTCTCTTATTCTTTTCTAAGTATTTATATATTGCTCCCTCCTATACGGTGATATATAAAATTGGTTATTCTTTCCCGAGGATTCAACCTCGTTAAATACTTGTTCTTCTTGTGTGTGTGTGTGTGTATGTATGTGTTATTGTGTTCTTGGGAATATTGGAGTACCGTTGTAGCAGTGCAAACATAATGCTTCCACAGGCTTTGGCGCAACAATTGATATCAGAGCGATCTAATTGTCCCAACAATTGGTATCAGAGCAAGGAGACGCTCTTGGATACATGTACTCAGATTGAAGTTGAAGTGAAGGTATTTTTCTGAAGATTTCTTGAGGTAATACTAATCTCAAAGGTTCCGTTTTTTATCTATATTTGGTTATTTGTGAACAATGGTTGATGAGGAAAAACCAGAGGATCCGATAGTAGAACAATCGGAGTACACAAGTAAAGATAAAGAAACAAAAGAATAAATACTTCATTCACATAGATCACAACTCAAGGTAGAATAGTTTACATGAACCAATAACTTTGGTTTATGGAGAACGGATGTAATGGATGCTCTTGTTCATCTTGACCTAGAGGAAGATCTAGAAGGTCGGCCAGCGGATATGACTGATAAGCAGTGGAACAAGATGAATAAATTATGCCTAAGTTCGATTCGAGGGTGTTTAGCAATGGAAGTAGGAGTTAATTATCAACACGAGACTTCAGTTAAGGATCTCTGGGAAAAGCTAGAAAAAGAATATCTTGTGAAGCACGTGGCCAATAGGATACATCTTAAAATTAATTTGTGTCGCTATAACATGAAGAAGGGTGCCTATTTAACTGAGAACCTAGATTCATATAATAAACTTCTTACTCAGTTGGTTAACTACGATGAGATAATCGAGGACGAGGAACAAGCTTTATGTATGATAAACTCTCTTCTTGAAAGGTATGAACCCGTGATTAATGCTTTAATGCATGACAAGGATAAGATTACATACATAGAGGTCACTACAACATTGCGTAGTTAGGAGTTCAGGAAGATGGACCATGAAGACCTTGCAAGTGAATCTAATAATGATGTGCTTCTTGCAAGAGGTCGTTCAACAAACAGGAGAAATAAGATTAGTGGTTATGGTAAAGGTAGAGGGCATTCTAAGAGTAGAAAATGTCTGCGTAAAGATGAGTGTACTTGGTGTCATGACTTCAGTCATTGGGATAAGGATTGTACTAAGCGTAAGGCGGGAGAAGGAGATAACAGTAATACCGAGGTGAATATTGCAAAAGGTAATGAAGAATCACATGATGCTTGTGATTTCTCACTAATTGTGACACCATCATCTTGTGCTATTACAGATGGTACATGGGTGTTAGATATTGGAGCAACTTATCATATATGTCCATATCGGACTGGTTCTCAAGATTTGAAGAGCTTGATGGAGAAGTATGTATGCGAAACAATCATACATGCAGGGTGATTGGGATTGGTAGTGTTCGTATCAAGATGCATGATGGTATGGTTAGAGAGTTGAAGGAGGTAAGATTTGTACCTTCCATAAAGAAGAATATGTTTTCACTCGGAAATTTAGAATCTAATTAAGGTTTACAAGTTAGGTATTCTAAAGTTAATCTCTGGATCTATGGTAATCATGAAGGGAACACGTCATCATAACTTGACTACTTGATCGGGAGTACAACAACATGGGATGTGTCTATTTCTGAACACATCGAGAGTGCAGCTACCGAGAAGACGAAGCTATGGCACATGAGACTTGCACATCCTGGTGAGAAGTCTTTGCATAGTTTGATTCAACAAAACTTTTTGAAAGGTGCTATTTCCTGCAAGTTAGCATTTTGTGAACATTGTGTTAAGGGAAAGAAAACAAGAAAAAGCTTTGGCACAATAATCCACAATACTGGTGGAGTTCTTGACTATGTTCACTCAGATGTTTGGGGTCCTTCCAAGAATGCATCATTGGGAGGGAAATATTGGTTTGTGTCATTCATTGATGATTATTCTAGGCGCGTATGGGTGTACACCATGAGGCATAAGGATGAAATCCTAGAAGTCTTTTTGAGGTGGAAAAAGGCAACTGAGATTCAAACTGGCTGAAAGATCAAATTACTATGTTCGGACAATGGTGGAGAGTACAAGAGTGATCCATTCTTGCAAGTATGTCAAGATGAGGGTATAAAGAGGCACTTTTTATACACATAACAAGAAAATAAACAACCAATAAATCTTTTAATTCTTGATAACTTCTAGTGATTAAGATTTATCTCACAACCCAACCCATTGAAAACTAATTTAATCACTATCCGATACTGGCTATTATCTATTGTTTCCCATGTAAGATCTAATAGTGAGCTCTGATAGAACCCACCTAAAAATAGTTTCAAAGAAAATAATGATTCTCTTGGATTAGATTGATGCCCATTAGGAATTGAGTTATTAGTGATAGACACCCACCTAGAAATAGGTTCAAAGACGATTCAAAAATGATATGGATAAATTTGTTCACGTGGAACTCTAACCTATAACTAAATATCCTAGAAACAGGCTGAAAAGGGACCAACACATCTTGGATAATATGGACACTTAGAATCATGTTTTGAGATATTAATTCACCCCATGACACGATATCGTGAAGCGATATAATGTTAGATATTTAAACTCTTAATGATATGTATATCTTTGTACAATAATATTTTTGATTGACTGATTACTTATATGAATGTGAAAGTATGGTCGTTTTCGATATGAATGTGGGCAGTTAACTCTCTAAATTATTCATTAAACTAGGGCACAAGCACAAGGATATAATATTTCGGCTTTAGACTCTACACGACTGTAGTTGTCTGTATTACACAATCTTTTATCTCATAGAATTCAAAGACTTATACTCACTCTATTGTCAATTTTTTCGATAGTCTAACACTATTTGTTTCATATCCTGCTGGAAGGTTTCTGATGATCGAACTCATATGCATTTGAAGTGTTTGTTGTATGCTAAACTTTCTTCATATCAATTTTTCCTAAGAAATCCCGATAGCCAATGTTTTCAGCAACTGTGCCTGAGGAAAGTGTCTGAAAAGTAAGTCAACAATATTTTCCTGAATTAAACAGAGATAAACTACCCAGAAAAGACCAACCAACTGATACTTTGTCAAACAAAACGACGAAATGCAACTATATCATAATACCAGGTTCAAAATCCAAATAATGTCAGAGGCTTTAATAAGATAATATCTATGCTTGAGATGTGTGTATCGTGCAAAACCACAAGAACTGCCAGTAAAAGAAGGGAAAAAAAACACTCATTGTGTCCTGAGAAACTAGACCAACATGTCGTCGAAGACTTTCCAATGTACAGCTCCGGATATTTTGATCATCAATAAGGATAGAGCCTGCCAATAAAAGAAGACAACAGTAGTAACGCAAGAAATTGAGTTGATATCACATGACCGGAATAAAAAGGACACAAACGCTGATTAGTATAGATATTTGGCTTGGACACAATGAAATGATACACATAACCCACTCAAGTATGTCATATATTTTTAATCCCATACCACATAGAGGCTTATAAATACGAAGAATCGGTTTTAAGAAGGTCGTTGTTTGTACCATAAGTAAAAATACCACTTAATGGACCAAATTGATGCTTGAATCATCTTTTGGTCCTCATCCAAACCCACTAACCATTCAACCAAGGCATCCCACCAGTCTGCACAGACCGGTCAATGGTCAAAGTTGGTCAACTATCAAAGTCAACGTCCTAGGTCCAAGATCAATGGTCAAAGTCAACCGTCGGTCAACTATCGAAGTCAGTCGCACCCCTAGCCAATTTTCAGTCTTGTATCCAGCAATGCTGCTAACCAATCCCCAGCCAAAAACTCTTCCGCGCTACCAACCAGTCTCCAACCATGCTGCCAGCCTCCATCCACACTGCCAGCCATCATGCCTGTCAACCATCAAGCCATTCCCTACCCATGCATTCAGTTGTTCCGCCAGCAAATGTCCACCAATACTGCCAGCTATTATTTATGCAGAAATTTATCATGGAAGCATAAATATGCAGTTTCATGCAGAATTGGGTTCCAGCCGATTTGACCATGCGGTGGATTCCAAAGATTTGACCATGCGGTGCTAAATGCGGCGATTTACGCCATGCAGTACTAATTGCAGCAGTTTCATACATGCATAATTAACTCCAGCTGTTTCATACAGAATTGATGATGGAGACATGAATGAGCAGTTAATGTAATTTATGTTTATATTTAGATGTGGAACTGTATAAAGAGGAGAGGTATCCAAGAGGAGAAAGGAGGAATACATTGTAATACAATTATCAATAAAACACTTCTCCCCAAGGGGATTCATCCGTGGACGTAGGAAGACCATGCCGAACCACGTAAAACCTGCGTCAATCTTTGTCTCTTATTTGTTCCTCATCTCGTCTCCTAACCCTAATTATTCATCAATTTATGCATTCATCGTGTTTCGTGCCCAAAAGTAATTTTGGGTACAAACATTGGCGCCGACTAAGGGGAGATACGATAAAAGAAATCGTGTTTTCCCATTGAGAAAAGTTGTAGAAAATGCTTCAAAATCGTGTCCGTGAAAAAGCAGTCTGAGCGTCTTGAAAAATCACTGCTGCAGTCCAGTTGATCGCAACTGTTGCAGTCTAGTTTGATCATAACAAGTCGCATTCCGGTGATCGCATTATTGGATTTGACGTATAATCGCACATACTACTGATCCGATTGATCGCAATCACGCAATCAAGATTAAATCGTTTGATTTGCTTGATTTATTACTGCGGATATCGTTGAAAATGGCATCACTACAAAATCTGATGATAGTGTTGATGGGATGCTCGGTCCGCGGCAAAAGATGTAGTGAAATACCATCAAAACTGTTGTAGGATATTCGATCCACAACATGGTCGGATCGATTTCGATTTCTATCCATTGTCGTCCCGGTGATCGCGTGTTCTTATGATTGATTAATCACAATTACTATACCGCAAAGATCGCATGATCGGAAGTCACCAAAGTTGACTCACTGCGAAAATCACCAAGGTTGTGTTCAGGATGTTCGATCCGCAGCATGTTCAAGTCCAAAGTTCGAAAAAAAATTGCTTCTCAAATAACGCATTATCCACCTGTTCAAGTTTGCTGTATGACAAAATCAATACTGTCATGATCGCAAAGTTGTCAAGTTGTCTACATCTCAAGGTGCTTGAATACCCAAGGGAAAACCTCCAGAAAAGCATCTCAGAAAATTCCAGAAAGGGCCACAAAAGTGCAGCAAAATCAAGGTGAAAATTCCGGAGAAAGCAAAGACGGTCCACACAACCGTTGCCAAACATCTATAGGTCATTCTAAAGCTTTCAAGGAAAACACAACAAAGTCAATGAAACTTTGTCACCAAAAGTCCGAAGGCAAAGATCACAGTTCGAAATGTGTTGCGAAAGGTTGTAAAAAAAAAAAAAAAAAAAATCGGGAAAAAGCCGCTGCCCAAGCCGTTTATTATGAGGCGGCGATAAACGTGGCGGTGGCAGATAAAGCGACGCCACCCGAAAAATGGCAATCGGCGATTACTCGGCGATGAAATGGCGATTAGTCGGATACAGCGATTAATCGCCGATTAATTGGAGGTAATGATTCGGTGCGACGCGGTACAACTTAAATCCGTAGCCCTATTTTAATGGAACGCGGCGCAACTTAATCCCGTAGCCCTCGGATTATTCCGCCCAATTTCTCTTGCCTTGCGGATATGTACACCCCACTAGGGCTTGGTCTAAAAATTTGTTTCGTTGATATCTTCTTTCGTCTCACGTCCGATTGGATGATTTTTGGCTCATTGCGATCGCATTTCAATATCCTACGACATGAAGGTAAAATTTTGCAATTGGAGAATAATATTTTTAGGTACAATCACGTCATCAACATGTTAGAGTAAAGGCGTACCAACTAATTTTGTTTCCTCGATAACTTCTTCTTCGTGCATCCAAACTGAGTGATTGTCGGCCCGATGAGATCGTATGTCAATTACCAAGGTCGTGAAGGAGACATTCCAATTTTCGGAGAAGGTTAAAATTTTAGAAATGTAAAATGACAGCACTTAAACGGTCATTTCAATCACCACCGAAAATATGCAGTCGATTGATCGAACTGCTGCGGTCCTTTTCCATATAACTATTACTGATCGATTGATCGAACTATTCTAATCCTGGTTTCACAACAACAAATTGCTTTATCGAATAAACGAACAATCTTTTTAATTCCTATAGTCCAATTGGATCGAATGCTGTAGAGTCCGATTTTCCCCAAAAACTGTTTTCAATCGTTTTCCTCACAACTGATTGATCCAGTTTTGCGCATAATAATCATTGCGGTGATCACAATGATCACAAATCTGATTAAAGTGGCAAGCTGTCTTTGATCGACTTGGACTTAATCGGTGCATTCCGAGTCCAGACAAAATCAATTACTAAGTCTAGGCGAGGCGTTAAAGCAACTATACTAATCATTGTCATTGAAAACACCGACATAGCCAGTGGGCATCCTAATCACTTCGTATGCGAAGTCGCAGTAACATTTTCAATAAGGTAAGTATACAATCTACATATTTTTGCATCTTTTTATATATTCATGCATACTTTTGTTCAGTAAGACACCTTTAATGTGGCAAGCATCTTCTCACGAGGGGATGCACACATTTCAATTCTGCGCGCTTCTGGAATAGTGGGATTAGCCCTTGTGCGAATTTTAGATAGCAGACATCTTCAAAATCCCATGCACGAGCAAAATCGCAAGGCAACAGTGCACCCTTGTGCAAGCATTGGCAGACATGACAATTACTATCTTTCGGGGCGAGTTGCATATCACTTCAACATGACTGACCATCACTTGGGGGCGAGATATGTAACACCTTATGGTCTAAAATTACTCTTTTGGGGAAAGCTGTGTAACACTTCATACGCTTGGAGCACTACGGGAAAAACATCGATCAACTACACCAGAAAAGAGTTGTCATACGATATCTGACGACTCATATCTATGGGTTGCATAGGGGGTTGTAGAAAGTCCTCAATTTTTGCAACTCGTCGGCTAGAGTCGTAAACATGGTTGTGGTTCAATTTTGTACAATACTTGCTTGATTGTCAATGTCTTTTGAAATTTCCTCTTAATGCCTAACACAACTCTTACCTGGATGTGAAGATTACTCCTACACCACACTTGTTGGGGTTGTAGAAATTTCTTAGACAACTATGGTTAAAGTTGTATGTCTAGTCTTTGACAACAATGGTTTGAGTTGTATGCCACTTCTTTGAGAAAACTTTGATTTGAGTTGCAAGTTATTTCTTTGACAACAATGGTTTGAATTGTATGTCACTTCTTTGACAACTATGGGAAGAGTTGCATGTCATTTCTTTAGCTGACTCTAATTTGAGTTGTAGTACATAATTGATTTGAAAAAAATTAAACTTTGAGAATTTAAATACAAAATTAAATCTATAATACTTAAATAAACATGTATTTGAAAAAAATCAGACTTACAATTACAATCACTATTGTTTGTTACAACTGAAGATTGGTTTTACTGAACTTCACACCAAAAAAAAAAAAAAAAAATCTAATACTAACATTTAAGTTTTAGCCCTTCTAGCTATTCTTTCTTACCATAAAAATCGTCTCTCAACCCTTGGAATCCTCCTCGTGGGTGAGATTTTTGACTAAGCTTCAGCTCCAGTAGCACAATCTCTAAAAAAACAAGTGAAAACTTGATTGAGTATACCTTGTCATACAATAATTATGTTTCAAAGTTTGACACATATTTAATGATAGAACAAAGAAAACAATAGGCTAACAAAATCATATATCAGTGATGAAAATAATCTTTACCTGGAAGAGTGGTTCTCGAGTCATAATTTCACCAAGTATGCAACTTTCTTGACCAAATATCAATTGATGCAATATCTCCGAACTATTGAGGACCAACTATGGTGCACGAGTACCCAGAGGACAACATATTCCGTCATCATATCCGTTTGGATGTTTGCCTCGCTATTCCAGCTAGAGTCTCCAACCTTCAGTTCACAACTTTCATTTAGGAGCAAATAACTTGGCTTAAGACGATGCAAAATATGTGCGATGTACATATTTCCGTCCTCTCAAAGAATTGATACATGAAATCTGCAGAGATTCCAAAACAAATCTGTGTTAGCTCATAAAAGGAATTGATACCAGAAGTCATAACACAAGTTGATTACAAAATAAAATGTTAGCGAATTTTTATTTTAAGGAGCTCATGCCATTCACAGCTTTCTGGTGATCAAGAATACAATGAATACTACTTCTTGTAACGTACTGTTTAACGGTGAATACATAGATTAAAGTTTTTGATATTAGAAGCTCAAAAGGGCTAAATATCCTGACAAATTAGTGACTTGCAAAATGAATTTTTTTGAACAAAGGGCGCGCATATAACTATTCTAACTCGGAAGAAACCATATGTAAAATGAAAGAAATAAGATAACCATGAAAATCTGCGACACAAGATCTTGGCAATGTAAATGCTACTTATGCAATCTTAACTCCACTAACTTCATCTAGTTCTCGTGGATAAAAATGATATTCAGATGTTCACAACAACATAGTGCTACACCAAAAGCAAGTTCAAGCGAGGTAACTATAAACAAATAAGAACAACAAGAAAAGAAAGAATGCAAAAGTGACAAAGATAACACCACACTAAGTGTTGGCAACTTGGCATGATGTTGAACTAAGGCAAACTATAAAATTAGGTAAAACAACAATAAAAGAAAGAGTTAGTAATCGATCTATAGAGCAATTTCGATTTCGTTAATGGGTTACCAACACATAAACCAAGACCCAATTAGTTGATTCAGACTTGGTAAATCCAAAATTTATAGAAACAAAATTTTAAGAGCATAGGTTCCAGAACATTATACTAATAGTATTTGTTGCTCACAAGCTTCTCCAGTGAAAACTAATTGCAATTCTTGAATGTTATACATCGACACCATTTTTTTGGTAGATTCAAAAGAAAAATTATACCTTTAGATGGAGAAGGTCTTCCATAGCAATCAACAGATTTTGATCTCTTATCTTCTTCTTCTTACAAATAAACAACCAGGACAACCATACCACCAATCATGTAACTCCAATAACAAGATTAGTTGATGTTGCTCCAAAAACATTTAATCCAATCAAATTTAAGCTCAAGCAATACCAATCCTCGATTAATTAAGATAGAGAATTCCAAATTCTCAATAGCAAAAGCTCTCAAATTTACACAAAACCATCGAATATGAAAAGAATAAGGAAATTAGGCATCTTCTACTTCTAATCTAATTTCAAAAGTTTCAGATCCATGTTTGCTCAAATTAAGCACCAACCATAGAAAGAAGAAGAATGAAGAAGAAAAAATCATAATCAGTATGAGAAACAAAACAATAAATCACCCAAACTACGGGTAATAAGTCATTTCCAAGGGAATCGAAATTGAAAAGTAAGAAAAACAAAAATGCATGTAGGCTCAAGCGAGATCGACCCATGATTCTTCCTTGTAATTCGACGGAAAAAAGCTTGAAATCTGTAATTACCCATCTCTTCTTTCCCTTTCATCAACAAAGTCACCACCACCTTCACTGATTCTGCTAAAATCTTTTAATCCATCTGAAATTTAGAGAGAAATATGGTTGCGGCTTTGTTACGGAGAAATCGAGAGATTGAGAGGAGAATTAGAGAAGAAATTTGTTGGTGAGAGTCTGAAATGAATTGGGGGTTTTTTGAGACAGAATAAAATCAAATTAGACTTGGGGTTTAGGGTTTGAAGAACAGGAAAGAAGAAATTCGAGTTCCCAAATGAATAAGAAGTGGGTTTGTCTGCTAAGGGTTAGTATCAGATTTTGGTTTTGATGATTGTGCTGTTGAATCGAGTACCGGATGAGGAACTTCCGTTTAATTGGATCTGTACCCCATAAAAACATCACCAGTTCTGAAATCTCATCTTCTTCACAGCAGCTGTAGCAACGATTTACATCTCGGCTTGATTTCAATCTCAAAACCCCCATACTCAACGATTTACATCTCGGCTTCACAGCAGCAGCAATCACCTTCTTCGAATCATTTCTCCACCATAATCAACATCACCTCAAACCCTGATTCGATGTTCAAGGATGGAGAGGTATGATTCTTGTGGCTAGGTTAGATGTTGAATAAGAATTGAAAGGGGTTAAAGAGATTGAATCGGTGAAAGAAGAAATCCGTAGCATATTACGAATTGAAGTTGGGTTTCGTTTGATTTAGGGTTTGTAGAAGCTTGGATCTGAGGTATTCGATTAATGGGTTTTACGTGACTGAGGTTGTGATGATTTTCACCGGAAATTACAGATGAGAACTAAGATGGGTCGATTCAATCAAGAAATGAAGATGAAGATGAGGGATTGAGAGAATTAAAATGATCAACGGACCACGTTTCGTCTTATCCATTCATACGGATCAAGAAAAGATCTTAACGGTTGATATTGTATTTAGGATGGTCATATGAATTGAGAGCAAGTGTGTTTCTATTTGTGTTATTTAACTCATGTTTTCGGTTTAATTATAAACCTTGACATGAAAAAAATCCAAAAAAATATTAATAAATTTAGGACATTGTTATCGACATTCGATATAAAAAAATCCAAAAATATATAAGAATGAATCGAGAAATGAAAAATGAATTCGATAATTGGTGTGATTCTTTGTGCTTTCTCTTTGTGCTTCCGGTTTGAATTTCAACTAATCGTATAGGTCATGAAGTAATTTTTACAAGTCATACAGATCATGAAGTATCTTTAGTTCACACTGGTAAACTCAGGTTATAAGATTTTTAGAGATGGACCACGAAATTAAGGATGGTTCTGACTTCAAACTTAGCTGGATACATCATCAAAATCGATAAATATGAAGCTCAATGTTGATTCGAACTTCAAATATGGTATAACGACATACAAACTGTGAACCAGGAAGCTCCATGAGGGTTCTGACTTCAAACTTAGCATGATACATCATCGAAATCGATAAATATGAAGCTCAGTGTTGATTCGAACTTCAAATATGGAGTAACGACATACAAACTGTGAACCAAGAAGCTCCGGGAGAGTTCTGACTTCAAACTTAGCATGATACATCATCGAAATCGATAAGTATGAGCTAAAATCGATAAATATGAATCTCAGTGTTGATTCCAACTTCAAATGTGGTATAACGACAAACAAACTATGAACCAAGAAGCTCCGAGAGGGTTCAGCCTTCAAACTTAGCAGGATACATCATTGAAATCGATAAATATGAAGCTCGGTGTTGATTCCAACTTCAAATGTGGTATAACGACAAATAAACTATGAACCAAGAAGCTTCGGGAGGGTTCAAACTTCAAACTTAGCAGGATACATCATCGAAATCGATAAATATGAAGCTCAGTGTTGATTCGAACTTCAAATGTGGTATAACGGCAAACAAACTATGAACCACTATTCCCAAAACATTAAACAAACCATATTATGGCATATTGTATGCAAACCACAGCTCCGAGATCGAAACACGGCCGTGAGTGGACTACTATAAGTCGGAAACTTTGTAAAACGATGAATCCATCCATTTACGGGTAAGATTGCTTGAAATATTCCCCAAACCTTAAACAAACCCTATTCTCGCATAATGTCCTACCTTGGGTCCTAGATCGAAACACAGCCGGGTGGACTACTATAAGTCGGAAACTTGGTAAGAACAGTGAATCCATACATTTACGGAGTAAGATTGCTTCAAATATTCCCCGAAACCTTAAACAAACCATATTCCAAAGATAATGTACGCATACCTTAGGTCCAGATCAAAACACAGACGGGAGTGGACTACTATAAGTCGGAAACTTGATAAGAACGATGAATCCATACATTTACTGAGGCAAGATTGCTTCAAATATTCCCCAAACCTTAAACAAACCCTATTCTCGACATATTGTATGCATACTGCGGCTCAGAGATCGAAACACAGCCGAGAGTGGACTACTATAAATCGGAAACTTGGTAAAAACGATGAATCCATCCATTTACTGGGTAAGATTCCTTTGGAGTATTCCCCAAAACATTAAAAAAACCATATTCTGGCATATTGTATGCAAACCACAGCTCAGGATCGAAATCGTCCGTGAGTGGACTACCATAAGTCGAAAACTTGGTAAAAACGATGAATCCATCCATTTACAGTAAGATTGCTTGAAATATTCCCCAAACCTTAAACAAACCATATTTTGGCATAATGTACGCATACCTTGGGTCCGAGATCGAAACACGGGAGAGTGGACTACTATAAGTCGGAAACTTGGTAAAAACGATGAATCCATCCATTTACGGGTAAGATTCCTTTGGAGTATTCCCAAAACATTAAAAAAAAACCATATTCTAGCATATTGTATACAAACCACAGCTCAGAGATCGAAATCTGCCGTGAGTGGACTACTATAAGTCGAAAACTTGGTAAAACGATGAATCCATCCATTTACAATTAAGATTGATTAGAAATATTCCACAAACCTTAAACAAACCCCGGCTCCGAGATCGAAATCGTCGTGAGTGGACTACTATAAGTCGAAAACTTGGTAAAAGCGATGAATCCATCCATTTACAGGTAAGATTGCTTGAAATATTCCAAACCTTAAACAAACCATATTACGGCATATTGTATGCATATCGTGGCTCAGGAGATCGAAACCACAGTAGGAGTGGACTACTATAAGTCCGAAACTTGGTAAAAGCATGAATCCATCCATTTACGAGGTAAGATTCCTTCATAATATCCCCAAACCTTAAACAAATCCTATTCGGCATAATGTATGCATACCTTGGGTCCGAGATCGAAACACAGGGGAGTGGACTACTATAAGTCGGAAACTTAGTAAGAACGATGAATCCATCCATTTACAGTAAGATTCCTTTATAATATTCCTGAAACATTAAACAAACCATATTCGGCATATTGTATGCATATCGTGGCTCCGAGATCGAAACCTGGCCGGGAGTGGACTACTATAAGTCTGAAACTTGGTAAAAACGATGAACCCATCCATTTACAGGTAAGATTCCTTTGGAATATTCTCTGAAATCTTAAATAAACCCTGTTCTGGCATACTGTATGCATACCCTGGCTCCGAGATCGAAACCTGGCCGGGAGTGGACTACTATAAATCGGAAACTTAGTAAAAACGATGAATCCATCCATTTACAAGTAAGATTCATTTGGAGTATTCCACGAAACCTTAAACAAACCTATCCCTGGCATATTGTATGCATACACTGGCTCAGATCGAAACACAGTAGGGAGTGGACTATTATAAGTCGGAAACTTGGTAAGAATGATGAATCCATCCATTTACATGTAAGATTCCTTTGGAATATTCCCCGAAACCTTAAACTTGGTAAGAATGATTAATCCATCCATTTACTAGAGTTAAACCTGAGTTTCTCTTTCGGATGAACTGGAGACGAAATATATCAGAATTAAACATCACAGGTTCACATACTAGATCTAGTTAGACCTGAGTTTCTCTTTCGGATGAATTGAAGACTAAAGATATCAGAATTGAACATCACAGAGTTCAAAATAACTAGAATTAAACTTTGAGTTTCGTTTGGATGAACTGGAGACGAAATATATCAGAAATAAGTAAAGTAATTCTTATAGATCTGTGGTAATGACCATATTACCCTTATTGGAAAAAAGTGGAATGAATATTATGGAGACATTGAAATTGACCATACTACCCTTATCGGAAACAAGTATAGTAAATGTTATAGACCGTGAAAATGACCATATTTCCCTTATTGGAAAAGTGCAATAAATATTATGAAGACTGTGAAAATGACCATACTACCTTATCGGAAATAAGTAAACTAAGTAAATTATACGGACTGTGAAAATGACCGTATTACCCTTATTGGAAAAAGTGCAATATATATTATGGAGACAGTGAAAATGACCATACTACCCTTATCAGAAATAAGTAAAATAATTCTTACCGATTGTGAAAATGACCATATTACCCTTATTTGAAAAAAGTGCAATAAATATTTTGGAGATTGTGATAATGACCATACTACCCTTACTGGAAATAATAAATTAATTCTTACAGACTGTGAAAATGACCATATTACCCTTATTGGAAAAAAGTGCAACAAATATTATGGAAATTGTGAAAATGACCAAACTACCCTTATCGAAAATAAGTAAAGTAATTCTTCCAGACTGTGAAAATGACCATATTACCCTTATTGGAAAAAAGTGGAATAAATATTATGGAGACAATGAAAATGACCATACTACCCTTATCGGAAACAAGTAAAGTAAATGTTACCGATTGTGAAAATGACCATATTGCCCTTATTGGAAAAAGTGCAATAAATATTATGGAGACTGTGAAAATGACCATACTACCCTTATCGGAAATAAATATAGTAAAGTTACCGACTGTGAAAATGATCATATTACCCTTATTGGAAAAAAGTGTAATAATAATTATGGAGACTGTGAAAATGACCATACTACTCTTATCGAAAATAAGTAAAGTAATTCTTTCAGACTGTGAAATTGACCATATTATCCTTATTGGAAAAAAGTGCAATAAATATTATGGAGACTGTGAAAGTGACCATACTACCCTTATCAAAAATAAGTAAAGTAATACTTACAAACTGTGAAATTGACCATATTACCCTTATTGGAAAAAAGTGCAATAAATATTATGGAGACTGTGAATATGACCATACTACCCTTATCGGAAATAAGTAAAGTAATTCTTACAGATTGTGAAAATGACCATATTACCCTTTTTGGAAAAAAGTGCAATAAATATTATGAGACCGTGAAAAATGACCCGACTACCCTTATCGAAAATCGAGTAAATTAAATATTACAATTTGTGAAAATGACCATATTACCCTTATTGAAAATAAGTGCAATAAATATTATGGAGAATGTGAAAATGACCAAACTATCCTTATTGAAAATAAATAAAGTAAAGGTTAATACTCTTCTAAGTTTGGTTTGTTTTGTTATATTGTCACTCTAGAATGTAGATTTAAATCACTCTATATATTACATTCTATACTTTGGTTTTTTATGCTATGTTGTTTAACCGTGTCTATATTTAACAATGCCTTGTATGTTTCAGACAAAGTCTGCGCATTTGTTGGTCTTTTTTTAAGGCTCGATTTCAAATTTTCTTATATATAAATGTAGATGTAAAATTTAATCATATATTTAAATGTGAAAGGGTGGTTAAATACCTCACTCCTCGTATTTTTTTTCCAAGTTTTTTTTTTACAACCCTTATAAGGGTTGTGATAGTAATAATAAAAAATAGGACAAAACTACCAATATTGAGAGGAAGGAAAGATGGTTCGGGGCTTGTGCTAACACCTAGTTGGCTTGTGTTGAATCTCTCAAATACCATTATTCCAAATGATATTTTTTTTTATCTTCAACAACCCTTATAAGTGTTGTCATATAGTTATTCACTACCTTAACGAGATGATTTGTTAAAGTCTAAAGGTGGTCACTACTCTTTTGACAAAAACGTTGTGATTTTGATTCTCCTCGACTCTTTGTTCCTCTTTGGTCCTAAGAGTTGGACGTTTTTATACTTTGACAACTTTTGTTTGACAAAAGTTGTCAAACATACCACCTTTCACAACCTTAAATATACGAGTTGTGAATTTACATTTGTAGATTCTTTTTTTCCCGTAGTGGAGGCAAGTTACATAGCACCTAATTGCAATGCGAATTAAGCTTACGAAAATCAAAACTTGGGTAACCCAAACTTCTTAATCCTCGAACGAGTTGCAAGGTTAAGATGGGGCGAGAGCGTACACCCTAATATTTTTACGCAATTTTTACAATCAGTAATGTTAAACTGCTATAGTTATGTTGATTGAATTATTATACTCCAGTTCAAAAGCAAGCTGCTTTGCTTTCGGTTGGACGCGACCGATGCGGTCTAGTTTTACTATGAATTACAGACTCGATTGGACGCAACTGGCCCAGTGGAGTCAGTTGCACTCGATTGGGCGCAAGCTGATATTGTCTAGTTTTATTTGTAACGGTTACGCCTAGGTTTATCGAATCTGTTTAAATCCAGTCCCTCAGGTGATGGAAACTCTGCGATCCGGTGATCGAAGCTCTGCCGATCCCGACTCTGTTTGTATTCCTGCCGTCAGTGATCGTATTTCTTTATGTCGTGTTCGCCGGTTGCCAGACCGGTGATCAAAGGCTGCTGCGATCCGGCTCAGCCGTCGGCTAACTGCCGGACCGGTGATCCGAAGGCTAACTGCGATCTTGACTCGTCGCCAATTCACTGTAGTCGACTTTTAGCGGTACAACTGCGGTGAAGGCTCGTCGTTCCGTCGGTGCCGCGGTCTTCTATGATGTTCTTAGTCGTTCTTCCAATCGGTGATCCGCGGTATCGCGATTCAACTTTGCTCGCCATTCGCTGCCAGACAGCTGATGCGAAAATTTCTTTGCAATCCGGTATGTTAAGTATCTCTACCAATCCGATTGATCGCGATGCGATTCGCTGCGTTCTTTAATGCGGTCAGGTGATCAGCTGCTTTGTGATCGGCTCTGACCAGCAACTCCTGATCCGGTGATCGCGGTGATGCGGTGTAGTTTTGCTCGTCGCTCCTGGTCCGGCTGATCGCGGTGATGCAATGCCGTCTTGCTGCCAGGACGGTGATCAAAACTGCTGCGTCTAGCTCATAGCAACTCACGCGCCAGTCAGATGATCGCGCGTACTGCCGGTGCGGTTTTGCTCGTCGCTCCCGCGATCGGTGATCGCGATTCTTTGCAATGCTCGATCTTCTGCTGGGGCCGGTGATCGAAGGCTGCTGCGGTCGGCTCTCGTCACTCCTGCCCGATCGGTGATCGCAGCTGCTGCGATGCGATTTTGCTTTCGTCACTCCTGCGGCCAGTGGGGTGCAGTGGCTGCGTGCCTGCGATCTGCTGCGGACCCGGTGATCGAAGCTGCTGCCCGATCGGCTCTGCTTTCGTCACTCCTGCCTGATCCGGTGATCGCGGCCTTTGCATCGGTGTAGTTTTGCTCGTCGCTCATGCGATCCGGTGATCACAATTCTGCAGACCACAACACTCAATGTTGTTACCGCTCATTTCCAACATCACTCTGCTCCATTATCAAGCTTAGTTGCATCACCTCGGTCTTGTTTTGCAACACTTGGGGGCGACTTGATTACGATCTCCACAACCGAAACGAAGGCGGTTCTATTTATGCTTCAAAGAACAACAATTTACTCTTGGGGGCGTCTTGATTTCCGCAAACAACAAGGGAAGTTCGCCAATCACCTCAATATCAATAGTCCACACTTGGGGTCGAGTTTTATCATTGACTAAGGAACACGAAATTTTTATTAAACCCCAACAAGTTGGAGGTTAAGAGGGGGCGATGTTTGTACCATAAGTAAAAATACCACTTAATGGGCCAAATTGATGCTTGAATCATCTTTTGGTCCTCATCCAAGCCCACTAACCAGTCAACCAAGGCAGCCCACCAGTCTGCACAGACCGGTCAATGGTCAAAGTTGGTCAACTATCAAAGTCAACGTCCGGTCAAGATCAATGGTCAAAGTCAACCGTCGGTCAACTATCGAAGTCAGTCGCACCCCTAGCCAATTTTCAGTCTTGTAGCCAGCAATGCTGCTAACCAATCCCCAGCCAAAAACTCTTCCGCGCTGCCAACCAGTCTCCAACCATGCTGCCAGCCAGCCTCCATATACACTGCCAGCCATCATGCCTGTCAACCATCAAGCCAGTCCCTACCCATGCATTCAGTTGTTCCGCCAGCAAATGTCCACCAATACTGCCAGCCATTATTTATGCAGAATTTATCATGGAAGCATAAATATGCAGTTTCATGCGACTGGATTCCAAAGATTTGACCATGCGACTGGGATTCAATATTTGACCATGCGAATGAATTCCAAACATTTCAGCCATGCGGTGCTAAATGCAGCAGTTTCAGCCATGCAGTGCTAAATGCAGCAGTTTCTGCCATGCAATACTAATTGCAGCAGTTTCATACATGCAGAATTAACTCCAGCTGTTTCATACAAAATTGATGATGGAGACATGAATGAGCAGTTAATGTAATTTATGTTTATATTTAGATGTGGAACTGTATAAAGAGGAGAGGTAGCCAAGAGGAGAAAGGAGGAATACACTATAATACAATTATCAATAAAACACTTCTCCCCAAGGGGATTCATCCGTGGACGTAGGCAGACCATGCCGAACCACGTAAAACCTGCGTCAATCTTTGTCTCTTATTTGTTCCTCAGCTCGTCTCCTAACCCTAATTATTCATCAATTTATCCATTCATCGTGTTTCATGCCCAAAAGTAATTTTGGGTACAAACAGTCGTCTTCCCCCTCTAGAGGGCCCAACAAGAGCCACAGTCTCTCCAGGTTTGATTTGAAGATTCAATGCATCTATGACAAGAGGCATATTTTCTCCGTACTTGAATGATACATTGCAAAACTTTACATCCCCAGTAACAGACCCCAAATAAATTGCATCTGGTTTTTCAATAACCTGTATTCAGAAATACGAGAAGTAGAACTTTAAAATTGTTGCACGCAGAGCAATCAGCAAACATAATCTATCTTTAATCTCTATAATAAAATAAATCACAACTGAAGATGAAAATAGTAAAATGCTCGAAGCATATAGTTTCTATGCCACAGAAGCATCCTTTTTAACAGGGTTGGTCAACTCAGAGCTAGTGTGAACAATTGCCACCAATTCTTTTTGAGTCAACCAGACCATATGATCCATAGAAAGTCTTCAGAGAATAAATCTACGTCTCATATTTTACCCATTTAGATCACTGTAAACAACCTGTAGTAAGTCAGGATAAAGGAGGAACATATGTTATAGGCTTGGCGAGCAAACAATAAAACCCCATCCATTCCCCTATGAAAATAGGGTCACGATAGGCTTGGGGAGCCAACAATAGACCAATAGAGGGCGAGAACATTACCAAGATGGGTGACTACTACGGAAGTCCTCGTGTACCTTCGTTTGGTTGAAAACCAGCCCTTTCCTTAGAAAAGGGAGGGAGCAGTCATCGTATTCACTTTCTTGCCTACCCCAACTTTTATGGGACTAAAAGGCTTAGAAGAAGAAGAAGCTTATAATAAATAGCAAAAATAAAACAAAAATTGATTACCTGAGAGCTGAACTTGGTTAAGTCGAACAAGCGCTCTATAACCGGTTCTCCTTGTTTCAACTCATTGTATGCCTTACCAACACCCTGCATGGTTCTTTGTGTTAAGCTATAACAACTCAAATGACCCAATATGGAAGGAAAAAAAAAGGTGAATAATCACAACGAATCGAGCGAATACTAGCAAGTTAGTAATTGAATGGGATGATAAACCACGTCTAGGGATCATATTTACATAATTTCTGTTGGTTAATATACAAACATGTAAGTAACAAAAGTGATTTGGGAACATGAAGATAGTGTGCTTCGCATGCTTCTAGTTTGTACGAAAATCATTGATTCTAATTAGGGGATCAAACTATTACCTGGCCGACTCTATCAATAGAAACAGTGAAGTTACAAAAGAAAGCATGCGTGCACCATCAATAGCTCCTCTGGAAACCACAACCGAACCAACACAAAATATCAACAACGTTCCGACATATACACCTTGTACAATCTGAGGAATGAATGCTTTCATTCTCTTCTTTTTCAACTATTCAAAAAGGTCTTCCTGTTCAAGATTTTGAAAACGTGCGCTTTCACACCGCTCAACATTACTTGCTTTTATAAAAAGCATCGACGGAAGGACCTGAAAATTAGTGCTTTCAAAATTACATATAAACCCAACATTGAGACCTTCTGAACTATTACAACAACACCAAAACTACAACTTCCAAATCTGCAAAGAAGCAACATCCCATTTCTAATAAGTAACGAGAAACATACCTCATTCAAGTAAGCAGACAACTTGGCCACAGTAAGATGTGTCTTCTTTGATATTTTCGAAAGCTGATGGCCTAAATATCCAATAACAATGCATATACATGGGATGACCTTCACATCACCCATTCTCACATGGTAACAATAGCTACAGATATAGAAAAAATGCAAATCCTTTATTGTTATACAAGAAGTCAATGTAACGACATGATTGCTAGCAATTTCAATGAACACATGCAAGCAACTATACCAAATTGTGCTCAACAACACAAGAAATGGATCAAAGATTGATGGTGGAAGAAACTGTTATGTTAAAACAACAGAGAAATTATGCATCCATAAACCCAACACAAGTAATGTAATTCAATACAATAATTTTAACACACTTCAAGCACTTAACGCTCACATTTTAATTATTCAACAGTTGGAAATATAGCTAATACCCATGAAAATAAAGCCATAAATGTAAAAATAGACAATAAGAAAGTTTACCCCTTCTTGTCAGGCTTTATATCGAACACCATCTACATTCTCAATCCAAAAACACCCAAGTTCTCATTACAACTAGCTAATCTATGCAGAGTTGGGAAGAACAAGAAACCCTAATTTTGAATTTCTCTCAATTTCTTCTTCAAACAACAGAATCACCACCATCAATTCTTGTATTCAACTCAAACCTTAATTGCAGTTTTTGCATTATCAGTACCACCCTAATTCCTCTCGATCTCCTTTACAGATTCATTAAAAAAAAAATGCTTGTATCAAACTCGATCTCTCTTCACCAACTGCAACTCATCATCACAATCACCTTTCTCTAACTCTTCTTACACAACACCGACCCAAATCATCACCTTCTCCTCAATTGGTTCATCCTTGTATTTGTGAGTTCAAGAAATTGAAAAACTGAAATTCGAAAAAATGAAATATAAACCCTTGAAATCGAAACTAGAAGATTCACAGATGAAACCCTAAAATCGATAAAGTAAAATTAAAAAAAAATTGATTCACAGCTGAAACCCTAGAAATCAAAATCTCTAAAATCGCAAAATCTCTAAAGCCTAAAAACTGAAACGAAAAGCTTATGCGAAGGAAACTTGTTTGATTTCAGTGGTTTTAGATTGAAAGAGACGAAAGAGAGATGAAGTTCTTCAGAGCTGTGGAGAGGAGACGAAGTTTTGTGGCTGGAGGAAAAAATGAGAAGGAAAGTCGATAAGGAAGGCATATATGATGGATTTGTCTTGAGGGTGGAAAAAATGAAAAGAACTCTTGATCAAAGTTTGACTTGGGCGTGTTTATCAGATCTAGTGTTCCGACCAAGCAAGTGGTTCGCACGCTTGAACTGAGCGCAGTTGCAATTCGCAACCTTGCCTGTGAGGTTACAAAATTCGCAACGACATCCCTCTGCTGCGAAAAATTAGCAACTGGGATTCACAACCAAAATTTCGCAACCGACCTAGTGCCATTGCAAATCTTAGTTACAAATCCCTTAAAATGGTGTAGTGTGAATCAATTAGTTTGTGTTTTATCCCCGGCATTAAGTGATCAAGATGAGTTTGAAATTTGCGTAAAGCAAGAGTTTCAAAGAGCCTGCATGTATCTTTTTATTTTCATTTAAAAAGTAGAAAAAAAGAAAACTGAAAGATTGAATTATCTCTTTTCTATAAATGGAGGTAGTATTTGAATATGAAGAATTTAATTGCAAAATTGTAAAATTGAACACATAATTTATAAAATTGAAATGGACCCTTCTTCCTAAACTAGCAGCCCAAACCCAAGTAAGCACCACCGACTTAGAACCGTTTTTTGGGGACTACTCAAAAATGGTGGGGGACTACTCTCCATTTTTTGGGGTGGATATAAGTAATAATGAGTCACCCCTTATCTAAGTTTTTTTTAGTACCAAACTTGCCCTTGGTAATTAAATTAGTGTGATAATTAGTGAGTTAATTAATGATTAGTGAGATTAAATTAATAAGTTGATTTTTTCAAAAAAAGAATTATTGAGAGGGAGTAGAAGAAGATGAAGGTGATAATGAAAATGAGGGTTTTGGAAGAAAAAAAGTTAAGATCTTTTTCTTTAAGAGCCACAACAAGAGTATGATGTTTTGGGTACTCATGGATATTTCAAATTTAGTTAACGGTGCTTGAATTGGCCAAACCATTCCTAAAATTTACAAATTAATTTTGGTTTGGTTAAAAAAGTTCGGCTACAAAATTTGAAGAACAGGTAGCCGAACTCATCTGCAAGTGTAGTTCGGCTAATATTTCTGAAAACACAGGTAGCCGAACTCAGCTTTAATGGATTTTTTTTCTTTCAGAGAAAAGTTAGGTTAGGAGAAGAAAATTGCGACGTAACCGAACTAGGAGTTCGTCTAGGAAAAAAATTGCGACGTAACCGAATATATGCAGGTTTTTCAGAGAAAAGCTCTGTTAGGAGAAAAAAATTGCAATGTAACCGAACTTTTTTCGATGTAGCCGAACTTTTTGCGACGTAACCGAACTATGAATTCGGCTTGGACCTTTTTTTTCCGACATAACCGAAGTTTTCTATGAAAACAAAAACCTCTATTAAAGTTGAGTTCGTCTAGTTCGACAAAATTTTTCACATAATTCCTAGCCGAACTTCTCTCTGTAACTTCCATTTTCAACTCATTTTGATGATTACTTCTCAATTTCTCAACGAAAAACGAATGAAAAGTAATGGGTTTGTTGTAATTTTGATTTTGTTTTGTTAATGATTTAGATTAAGCTATATATATATATAGAGGTGGCGGTGGTGGTGATTTGAGGTGGTCGGTGGTGGTGAGCGGCGGTGGTGATGGGAGGAGGTGGTTATATATATATATATAGGTGGTGGTGATGGGAGGAGGTGATTGTATATATAGATGAAGGGTAGGTTAGTCATTTCCACACTTTAGGACACCCCTTATAAATATAGGGTAGACATTTCTATCACAAAGTAGTCCCCCACCATTTTTGAGTAGTCCCAAAAACGGTTCCCGACTTAGCATTAGTACACTGATCTATGTTTTGAATCTAGTTTCTCTTCAAAAATAGGGCACTTTATTTCTCTTCAAAAATATACTCCCTCCGTTACTTTTTAATCCTGGCGAGATTGGGGTATACTCAAACTAATTGGGGTATACCCAATAATACAAAATCTGGTCATTATGAAGTAAAACCAAGCCACCCCTTAACCTTATTTTTTCTAAATGGCTAATATGCCCTTGGTTAATTAATACTAAAATTCTGATTAGGTTAATTAATTGAGTTTAGATTAAAATTTTGAAATTTTGAATTCAGTAGATTAACCTTTTGATCCGTTTTATGAATTCGATTTCGATCCAAAAATTTTGGTTTTGAAAATGCATAAAGCCGGCAAGGTCGTGGTTTGAATAAGCTTCCGACCAAAAGTGGCCGGCAAGATCTTCACCGTCGACCTCGCCGACCAAAAGTGGCCGGCAAGCTCTTCATCGTCGACCTCGCCGGCCAAAAGTAGCCGGCAAGATCTTCATCGTCGACCTTGCCGACTTTTGTTTTTTGACATACAGGAGATGACACAAAAAATTTATTGGCCGGCAAGGTATTGAAAAAATACCCTTCCGGCTGTTTTTGGCCGGCGAGGTATTCAAAAAATACCCTTCCTATTTGTATTTCACGCCGGCAAGGTGTTCAAAATACCTGCCTAGAGTTGAAAAATTTACAGTCGCCGCCATGGCTGTTATGAAAAGTCGGCAAGATATGCATGTTACGACCTTGCCGACCAAAAACACATAAATCATAATTTTCGATTTCTAACCTAATATAACAATCAAATCACACAACACAATGATGGGTTTGAGTTTAAACATCATTTATAGTCATCTTTTCGTTGGTAGAGTCAACAATTTTTTTGGAAAATCAAAGTTGAAGATTTTTATATGGCTTTGGTTGATGGAAGATGAAGATGAAGATGAAGATGAAGAAGAAGAAGAAGAGAAGAAGATGAAATGAAGAGAATAAAAGCGATTTAGGGTAATTAAGATTATTAATGGGTAAGGGTAGTTTTGTAACTTACCCATTAGGCCTCCCCCTAAAACCCACAAAAAGTGTCCCTTTAAAATTGGGTATACCCCAATTAGTTTGAGTATACCCCAATCTCGCCAGGTTTTTAATAGGCTGGTTTCTATAAATAAATGTTACAAAAATATAGGCTGGTTTCCTAATTGGGAAAGTCAAATGTTACTTTAGTTTTTATGGACCACTTTTCTCTTAACTTCTTTTGATGACAAGTGTCATGTGGACCATTTCACTTTACTTCTTTTGCCGACGACAGTGTCATGGGACCATTTCAATTCACTTCTTTTATTGACAAGTGTCATGAGGACCACTTTCAATGATTAGTTTCTTAATTTTCTTAATTTTCCCAAAAAACCAAACCAGCCTATTAAAAAATAATGGAGGGAGTATACCATTTGGCAGGAATTGGATAAGTGATTGTGTACCACCCAAGTCCTTGCCAAAGAATTCATCGACTCCGAAAATATATACACATGCCCAGTTCTTTTCAGGTCTGACTGAAGAACAATCTTCTTGAGACACCCTAAAATGAAGTAGGATAGGATACCGAGACTCGGCACAATCACCACAAAGGGTACAAAAACTACAGAGTCTTCGGATTTTTTAACCCTTGACTCCGGATCCAACTCGTTACCAATTCTTCACTCGTGCTCATTTAAGTCAGGTAAAGAAAATGCCCATGACTCGATCCTCTGAGTCGCCCTAAGGTGTTTCATCTTCGGAGTTAATAAAACAACCCAAAACAAAACCTTAGAGAAATTTTGAAGATGATGATGATGATTGATCAATGCTTGAAAAAGCCATAGATCGAAGACAGGTATCCTATGTTAATTAAGTTGATTTTTAATAAGTAAAGTTCAGTTTTTTAATAGTTTGTAGTTTTTATTGGATTGATTAATGTTGGGTTTGATTAAAGTTTGGATTTTTATGATTTGGGTGCTGTTAATTTGGTCTTGTTTGGATTGCAGTGGTTTATTAGGTGGATTGCTTTAAAGGGTTTTGGGGTTTTAATTTGGGGATTAGAGTGAATTGGGTTTTAATTTGATTAGGTTACTGTTCAATTTGGGGATAAAAGAACGAGAATGGTAGAGATTTTGTGTGATTTGGCCAAGTTTATTTTTGGGGGTGTTTACTAACTGATGTGCCCCTGCATTTGACTGGAGCTGTGCATTGGGAATAGACGCCTGTGATATAAGCTAGTGACCGCTGCTTATGAACTTCAATGTTTACCTTGTAATCCGTTTATATGCAATATAGGTTCGAGTGTCAACAGAAGATATGGAAAAAGAAAGGGGTGCTGAGATTGGAATTTGATAGAGGAACTCGCCATGCCAATGGTCGGATGCAAGATGCACACTGGAATTTGATAATTGAAGGATCAAAGGTACTACTAATTTGCTGTATCGTATATTTGTCTTGTTGCTTCTTGAGGATTAGGCTATATCTGCTAATCTATATATTTTTTCTCATAGTAGACACACATCAATCGAAATGGGTATGCATGCTGAGATTGCCTAGAACATAGCCTGAGAATAACGGCCCTGAAATAAGTGTCGGCTGATTACCAAAAGAAAAAAGTTAGTACTCATAAATTAATTTCCTAACTGATCTCCACCACATATTTATAGAAGTAAAATTCATGGACATGTATTCCTTTTTGTTTGCATGGGCATAAGTTCTTTCGGTGGAACCTACAGTGCTCGGGAGAGCTCCAAATTTAGTCTTTCATATTTTAGTCTTTCATCCAGTGCTCGGGAGAGCTTCAAACAATCCACTAGTTCCTGTTTCAAGGCAATCCAAATCTTTGTTAACTACCTTATTATCTAATTCTTGAATTTTTCCTTTGAATTCATTAAAAAGCAACTTTAATTTCGTCTTTTCTTCGTCCATTATATTTTTTTTTCCAGATTCATTTGATTTCTTGTTTGGTTGGTTTTCAGTTTGAGGTTCGTTTTATTGTGAAACTTTAATTAACTTTTTTGTTGATTACAGTATTGTGATAGAGGAAATACTGAAGATTGCTTAAGCAATTTATTTTATGAGAATCTCAATATTTGTTGTGTTTCCACGCAGCAAACAATCGGAGAAACCAACAGAAGCTATGGTCATCCAGAAAGTATCAGAACTCTTTGAACCCAACAATGGAACCATGCGAGTCAAGATTTCAAACCGGCTGCATTATCACTTCTCTCTTTGTTCCAAGATGGTAAGTTCAACTTTTATTGTGAAATAATCACTCTCAAATATAATTGTAGCTTTGGAATTGGCTTTAGTTTTCTGAGTTACATCTAAATCATTATTTTCACGTAAAGGGGATATGTCGATGATGCAAATAGATCTGTTTTTCTTGTGTTTTCTTGTAGAGGCCTCGACAAGAAGTGATTTGCAAGATTGTGTACTTTCAAGGTAATTATGTTATAAAAATTCTGTTGAAGTGATTTGCTCAAATGTTTCAGTATCATTATTAAAGATTGGGTTATCAACTCTCCATACATGGTGAAACCGTATATATAGCTAATACTAGCTGATGCATTAATCTCCTCTAAAGTGCGCATACTCTTCCATGCTATTATTTTTGCACCGTTGGTGCAGTGGTGCTATTAATAGTTCACTGCTCTAGACTACACTCTATTAGAAGTCTCGGAATCTGATATTGGATTTGGATCCCATTTTGGTATGAACTAGACAATAAAGATGGTTCAGATTTGGTTTTGATATGTAGGGAGAGAAATTTTAATGCTCTGTATATTGGGGACTGACTGTTGTATTCGCTCACAAGGTACAGTATCTCCAGTGATTCATTCTCAGTAGCTTTAGTGGGCTGGGCACGTTAAAGAGATAGATCAAAACATATAAGTGATAGGTTGCTTCGATGATTGCTAGACCATCTACTTAAAGAACTCGACAAGATGAAAAATGAGAAGCAATAAATTTCAGTAAGATCAAATTTAGAGAAAGCCATGTTATTTTCTAATATTATACATTTTACATTCTGAAATATGAGTTTCTGTCAATTCACTCTATGGTTGAATTGAGATTAGAGATTTTAATGGTTTACGTTTATAATGTGGTGGTATTTAGGCTTATCTTGGTTTTATATTGTTACTTATAGGTGCCTGACATTGTCGGTGGCCATTCGTTGGAGATGATGGATCTGTGACAACCCGAACAAGTCTCTCTGCCTGAATTCAAAGGTGGGTCATTGAAATTTTCACTTAATTTGCTTCTTTGATCCAACAAATTCCAAAGAACACAAAATTTGCCATGTTCCTCTATGTAAAATAGTGTTCATGATGTGTTTGGAGTAGGTTTTGAATCACATACCTGCACCTGAGTAATTAGTGTCCAGGAAGGCGAGGCCGAATGAATTACACAGCAAATTGGGGCAAGCTATTTTCTGCGAAGTTATCAGTCCTGGTACCTTGGTTCTTGATACACCAGGAGACGAATCGTTAATGATCTTCCGTTCAGTAGGGTCTGGATTATTTGGTAGTACAGTTTGGGTTGTTGGCATAATGCAATAACTGGAAGGGCATACTAATGGGTTGTTGACAAGGCATTTGGGTGTCTTTGTCGATCCCGAAGTCGAGCTTGGTTTTAGATTGTTTGAGCAAGGAGTCTTAAATCTTAATTGCTTTTACAGTTTTAGAGCAAATTTTTGCTTGCATATTATTAGTTTCTTTTTTGTGAATCTGACAGTGGTGAAGGCACCCCATATTGCTGCTATCATTGGTTAGCTGGATTGTGGAAACTCCGATAGAGAAGCTTGAAATTAGAGTTAATTTGTGCTCTATTGACGTAGGTGGTCGGCAGCCTTTGGACCGAGTGGCTGATGTCGATTTACCGACGCCCTCATACTCAGGTGTCTCATCTTCGGTCTGCATGTACTTGGAGGCAATTGAGTCTGAACGATTCCCTGTGATATCCTGGATGATATAGCCATCAAGTACTTTGATGGTACACTGTCCGTGTGAGGTTAGTCTTTATCATCTGCTTTAAGTCTCTGCACTGTGAATCCAGTCAAGAAATTTGGAGATGGCTAGGAGGTATTTTTTCCTTCTTTATCTCTACTTCATTTACTGATATTTTCTCATTTAGTAAATATAAAAGTCCTGTGGTAAAAGTGCTTTGGAGGATAGCTGATTCCAAAACTCTTGTGGAGCTGAGCTTTTAAGAAACAGAGTTTTCTAAGATAATGAGGTTCCTGATGCTTCTAGATTCAAACACAAAGTAATACAATTCATTCATGACTCTGAAACAAGACTAAGGGTCTTATGTGGAATAATAGTTATGACATCTCTGTCCTTCAACATTTTGATACAAGGAAAAGAAAATTGAAACATTATGAAGTGATTGAATGTAGATTTTCTCTCCCTGACGAAAACTCAATCCTAATTTGTTGTGATGGCGCTTCAAGAGATAACCCGGGTATGTCAGGTTATGGCTTTATTGTTAGGTATGCTGAATCTGGTGGTTTGGGTTTGGCTACAAATCATCTAGCTGAGGTATTTGCAGTTATAAGAGAGCTTTGAATGGGCAGTTGATAATTAGCAGTTCAGAGTGATTCTCCAAACTGACTGTAAAGCTACTGTGACTTCTTTCATGTGAAAGAATCTTCCTTGGATTGTTTGGTCAAGATGGGAAAGGATCTGCAATTTACTCCAGTTTGTCCTTACCAAACATGTGTGCAAGGACATCTCTGCAATTTACTCCAGTTTCCTTAAACAAGGGACAGATATTTGCTCTTCTTTTCAAGACCTAATGAGTTGCTGAGACTTGAATTCCCGGATTTGACTTATCTCCGGTTTGCTTGACGTTGATGTCAGTTTAGTTTCTCCTTTGGGCTTTCTGTGTTTATTCTCTTATTTTTTAGTTTGTGGGCTTTGGACGTGTTGTTCTTTCTTCTGGAATCGTTTTTTGGGACCATGTTTTTTTTCGGGGGACCATGGTTTTTTTGGTTATAAGTTCGGTTAGTTGCAAAAAACATTTCCAAACAAAACGTAAGTTCGGTTAGTTGCAAAAACATTTCTAATCCGAACATAAGTTCGGTTAGTTGAAAAAAACAATTACCAACCGAACTGGTAAGTTCGTTTAGTTGCAAAAAACATTTCCCAACCGAACTGGTCAGTTCGGTTAGTTGCAAAAAACATTTCCCAACCGAACATAAGTTCGGTTAGTTGCAAAAAATATTTCCCAACCGAACAATAGTTCGGTTTAGTTGCAAAAAACATTTCCCAACCGAACAATAGTTTGGTTACGTCGCAAAAATTATTTCTCAACCGAACCTAAGTTTGGTTACTTCGCAAAAAAATATTTCCTAACCGAACACATTAGTCCTTAAAAAACCATGGTCCCCAAAAAAACCATGGTCCCAAAAAACGATTCTTCTTCTGCCCCTTGTTTTTCTGTTTATGTTTCGCTATTTTCTTTTAGGTTCTCTCTGATTCTCTGAACCTTTTTTTGTGTATGTTGAATTCTTTATTGAGTGAATGAAATTTCTGTGGTTTGTCTAAAAAAATAAATAAAAACAAAATAAATAAATAGTAGATAATAGCATTTCCATATGGAGTTCAAAGATTCGACTATCAACTCTGACAGCCAAGACATAATGTGTCATAGTAAAGAGTTGACGAGAGGCTCTCAGCAGAAGTAGGTGGCGGATGTCAGGTGTTCAGGTTCATCAAGGCATTTGTGTGCTAACTCTGTTCCCGACTCCTCTTTGCAGCTAGATTGAGCACTTAAGCTGTGCCTTCCATGTTAATGAGATTTTGAACAATTCAAAATGTGGCGTCCAGTTGAACTGTGCTTCTTATGGTTTTGAAGTTATGGTTTTTGTGGGAGGATAAGCTATTCTAAGAGTCAATTGTCTCATTATGTTCATGAGTATTGGTTATGGAAATGCTGCAGAATTGGTATCTTATTGGCCATCACTTTTTGCAAGTGTGTAGGTTTTAGTCATGGCATTTTGAAGGTGAACTCCTGGTAATACACAGGGCATATATAATATTTTGCATCATTTTATGTATTACAAGTTTACTACATAGAGAGAAAGTCTAGAGACAGATAACGAAGAAAAAAAAGCTAAACTCTTTAACATAGATTATTCATCATTAGCTAGCTAGAGCGGATACATGGATTATGAAAACAAATCTTCATCGTTACATTTCAGCACGAAGAAATTGATTTTTAACCGCTTGTACGTCCACATTAACCTCATTCATGGTCTTTCTATCCGAAGGTAACTCAGAAGAACACTCAACTCCAATCTTAATTATGGAAGCTAAGATCTGTCTCATCGTATCTCTTGTTATGTTTCTTCTTTGGTTCCTCAACATACTGTGATTACTATTTTCAGCACCATTAAGAACTTCTCTTAACTCCATCAGTAAACGTGAATCAATAATTTCTTCAACGCGCTCTGGCAACTCGTGCATCTTAGAGAAACAATGAATGTTTAGACCATCGGTAAACATGTCATCAGTGGGTCTCTTTCCTGTAAACATCTCTAGCAAAAGAATCCCAAAACTATAAACATCACTTTGTGTAGAAACTTGGCCACCCATTCCATATTCTGCGTAAACCAAAATAAAGATTAGACCCCAGCACAAGATATTACTCATTCTAATTGAACTGCTTTCACATATAACAATAACAACAAATTAGTTATTAGGACATTTCTTTTCTTACCAGGACAGATATAGCCTATGGAGCCCTTTATTGCAATTGAGGATGCACTCTGCTGATCATTCAACGGACGAGAATAACTGGAGCTGTTAGACAGGAATTTAGCCAAGCCAAAATCACCCACATGCGCAGTTAAATCATCAT
This sequence comes from Papaver armeniacum, assembly GCA_023531295.1. Taxonomy (NCBI): domain Eukaryota; kingdom Viridiplantae; phylum Streptophyta; class Magnoliopsida; order Ranunculales; family Papaveraceae; genus Papaver; species Papaver armeniacum. The sequence goes on along the minus strand of JAJJWW010000314.1, from coordinate 59,826 downwards.
CAAGAAGGACGTTACTTGGCTTCACATCACAATGCACGATGGGTGATTGAGAATCATGGTGAAGATAATTTAATGCAGAAGCAATATCAACCGCAATGCATAATCTTCTTTCCAGGGTTAAATTCCTCAACTGCTGCTGATCGTTATTATTTGTGGCACCTGTGTTCGGGTGCAACCAATTCTCTAAACTCCCATTGGCCATGAACTCAAAAACTAGAGCTTTGAATGGATTACCTTGAAAATCAGTACTTGAGCAACAAGTTATGATCTTTAGTAAGTTTCTGTGTCTGACTTTCCGTAGGGCATCACATTCAGCCAAGAAACTCTTGGTTGCACCTTTTTGCCGAAGGTGTAGAACCTTAACTGCAACCGGCTTTGATTCATCTTGTTGAAGAAATCCCTTGTATACTGAACCAAAACTTCCGACCCCAAGCAAGTTGGTAGAATCATTAAATCCATTGGTAGCTTTAAGAAGCTCATTGTAAGAAACTACCTTTAGCCGATTATCCACGTCCAAAGGTGTTGACGGTAATATGGATTTTGACGTTTTTCTCCAATAAAGAATGAGGAAGAGCGCAGTCAAAGTTAAAAACAAAGATGCAATAACTATGATGATAATAATGACTTTGATAGGCATTGATTTCTTCTGTTTCCACTCCGTACTGGGATTTGATGGGATGGAGCAATTCGGCAACTTCAACTCAGGTATACCACCACAAAGCTTACTATTACCTTCAATTAAAAACAAACTTCTGTTTTTAAACTTAAACACCCCATCTTTTGGTACAGCTCCCTCCAGATTATTATATGATAAATCCAACTTACTGAGCGTAAGATTTTCAAACCCTTTTGGTATTGGACCAGACAAGTTATTGGCGGAAAGACTTAATTCATCAAGACCTTTTAACAAAGTAAAAGATTGAGGAATGTTTCCTTGGAACAAGTTAATCTCCAAATTTAGATATCTTAAGCTTGAACACTCACCTATGGTACTTGGAATTTCACCAGATAATTTGTTTCGAGACAGGTCCAACCACCCGAGGTTTTTTAAGTTACCAACTTCCATGGGAAGTGCACCAGTAAATGAGTTATTACCTAAATATAGACCAATTGATAAAGAGGGAAGTTCGAAAACTTGTTTGGGTATACTACCACTTAGTCTGTTGGATTGCAGCTCTAAGTCCTGCAAAGATTTACAGTTGCCGAGACTCAATGGAAGGAAACCTGTTAAGTTATTAACGCCGAGATAGAGTTTGATCAATCGGGTTAAGTTACCAAATGAAGAAGGGATGGAACCAAAGAATTTGTTTTCTTGTAAATCTAAGAAACCCAAATTTTGAAGGAGCCCAATACTTGGAGGAACACTTTCTTCGAATTGGTTTGAACTTAAAATGAGTGTCGTTAAACCTACAAGATTCTGAATACCCGGAGGAATACTTCCATATATCTGATTATCGCTGAAGTCTAGGTGAAAAAGATTTGTTGTGAGATTGGCTATAGAGCTAGGCAACACTCCCCCAAAATTATTGACGCCTCCAATTAAAAACCTCAAACTGGTACAATTGACTAGAGAATTGAGGAAGTTTAGATCATCAGCTTGTCCATTTCCGAGATTATTTTTCCCAATTTGCAACATTATAAGATTTTTTAACTTACCAAGGTTATAAGGGACTGATCCAACTAAATTATTTGATTGTAATTGTAATCTCTCGAGTCTAGACATATTGGAAAATGAACCCGGAATAGTTCCAGTGAAATTGTTACGCCCTATCGAAAAATCAATGAGATTTGGAAGTGTGAAACCAATATCATAAGGAATAGTCCCATGGAGGTGATTGAACATTAATGAAAGAGCTGTAAGTGATGAAATATTATAGATTGAAGAAGGAATAGTACCTGATAATCTATTCGAAGTTAGATCCAGAATTTTTAAACTTGTTAGTTGGCTTAGAGTGTTTGGGATTCTTCCCTCCAAATTGTTATAACTAAGATCAAGATCAGTAAGAGATGATGAAAGGTTACCTAATGAAGTCGGAATCTCTCCTGAAAGACTATTATTACCAAGAACCATGGCTTTGAGTTTAGACAAGTTGCCAAATTCATTTGGAATTCTTCCAACAAGCTTGTTATAAGAAAGAGCAAGGTGTTTGAGATTGGTCGACCAGTGAGAAATATTGTCTGGAATTTCTCCTTCCAAAGAATTATGCGAAAGATCCAATTCTTTCAATCGGTAAAGATGACCAATTTCGTTTGGAATTTCGCCTGTTAAACTATTGTTTCCGAGGAACAGATCTTGAAGAAAGCTAAGGTTTCCGATATAAGGCGATATGGAACCTGCCAATCCTTGTGATCCAAGATAAATCCCAGTGACTCTACTAGGATGACGACGGCTACATCTAACACCTCTCCACTCGCAGAAATGGAGAGAATTATTCTTGTCGTTCCAGGAACTCAAAAATCCGAGTGGATTCTGATCAGTAATTTCGTTCTTCAAAGCAAGTAACGCCATACGGTCATTTGATATGTTATCATCATTGACCACAGCTAGGCAAATGGCATTCTTGGACATAAAAGAAATGATGACAAAAAGGCTGGATAATATTAATAGGATTGTACTGAGATTAAAAGAAGTTTGATGTTGTGCTAAAAACTTCATCTCCATAGCATGAGCAGATTTAGAGGCTTAAAAATCTGCAGAGAGATTTTGAAGGTATTGAAATGAGGGTTTAACTTAGTTGGGTTTTATAAGTTAACGAGCCTAAAAGGAGTGTTTTATACGTCCAAACTGAAGGACAGCCTTTGAAGTCTTTGCGATCATTAACATCGGTTAGAGATCTAGTTTCCAGAGGCCTTGTGTGAATGTATTCTCGAAAGCTTTAAAAAGTCATCACAGGCTATCGTTTTTTGTTTTTTTTTGTTGTTGCTATGGCTTAGGCATGTACAACTATAAGGTCCATAAGAATAATCCTCCCTACATCTTCTATATTTCTTAGCCGCCAAATGCAGGACTTCATAATAGAGTAAGCAGCCATAACAACGTATCGTAGAAGCTTGAGCAAAGTTGATCTAATTACGAGTGTTTTAAAAATTATAAATAAAAAAGAAAATACAGACTTTGAAGTCTTTGGGTATAGTAGACCCCAAGAGGTCTAGTCATTTTCGCAATTTTTTGAAGTCTCAGCTCAGATGTCTGGTTGTATTTTCTTTATTTGCTGACATCATTTATTCTTTATGTCTGATAGTACATGCATGATTCACTCTAATTACGTACGGGTTCTCATGTTTAAAGATTTTAGAGCATTTCCAAAGAAATTGTAAGTGTATACAAATGAAGTTGGGTTTGACAAGTTTGTGCTTTAAAAGACGTGCTGCAGACGTCCAGATTCAAGAAGTCTATGCGTGTTCATAATGGCCGCTGCAAGCAATAGGACTCAGTATTTGTGTGTTCATGTGGCAAGCCTGCCACTGAGAAGCTACGCCACAAATTTACATTTGCCTAATGAGGGCAACCAGTGGTGATTGATTGTTTGTTACTTTGGGTCTTCAAAGTGAGGACAGTACTGCTAGCCAGTACTTAATTATTTCTTCAATGTAAAACTGCTAGGGAGATTTTGATGTCTTTAACAGGTAGTTATAAAAAATCGTGGGTGATGAATATATATGAAATTGGGAGAAGATAATGAGGGATAAAAAGCATTCAGATATGGTTGTTCTTACAGTTTGCAATCTGCTGGACTATGTGGTTGGCTTGAGAGGAGTAATTAAGAGCAATTCCAATGGAAAAAACCAAAATGTGCTATACCAGTGACTCGTATAAAGGTTTTATCAGGGATGAAGTTTATCATGTGATATATTATGTAATTTTAAAGCACCCTTTAAACTGTTTTCAGTTTAGCACGGAGGAAATACGTATGAGAAATGATGAGAGTAGTTAGCCTGTCGAAAGAATTAGGAAAGTTATACTAATAACTTATTCTCCATAGTGAGTACTACACACTAAGAGATTTAATTTAGGTATTACTAAGTTGGGTTTTATTAATTAGTCGATTCGGTGCCAAGAGCTAAAAAAGTTAATATGCGGACAGGCTATCATCTGGAAAAGCAAAAGGAAAACCGATGATAGAGGCAGGAAAATGGTCGACAAAACTACACATGGAGAAAAGGACAGCCTTTGAAGTCTTTGCTGGTGTAGAGGTCTAGTCGCTATGTACGTATATGCCTCTGATTGAAGTCTCACCTGTTTGGACTCTTGGTTTTTTTCTTTAGATTGCTGACACCATGTATTCTTTATTATGTCTGGTAGTACATCGCGCATATCACGCATCCTTATGTTTGATGATTTTAGAGCATTATCAAAGAAATTGTAGGTAAGTTTCGCATAGAGGTGTGTTACAGACTTCCAGATTCAGGAAGTCTCGACGTGTTAATGACTTTGGTTGGAAAAATATTGAGAAGCACCTGTACGTAAGTTCCTCATACTGCGTACGTACCATTTGTTCAGGATCAATTAATCTCATTGGGTGGGATTGGTTGTCTGTTTTTAATTAATTACACAAAAACGTTTTGTTTAAATTGTGCAAAATGTGCGTTCACAGGGACTTATATCATGGTTTCAAAAACAACTGGCCAGAACAAACTGTTACATTTTTTACAAAAATCTCTAAGTTTGGACAAGTGCAGCCAAAAAAAGGTCCAAGGAGACAAACTGTTACAGTTTTTACAAAAATCATGGTTTCACAAACAGCTGGCCAGAACAAACTGTTACATTTTTTACAAAAATCTGTAAGTTTGGACAAGTGCAGCCAAAAAAAAAGGTCCCGAAATGACCAGCTATGAGTTTGGATCCAAGTCAAATGATTGACCCATGCTGACTGTTTTGGCCGTCGAAAATTCCGCTAACTCGTTGGAATGACTTATGACTACAATGTCTATAGTAGTCATTTTTATCCACACTCATGACAGCATGAATAAGCTAAGGTAGTTAAGATCACCATTTTGTTATGGGAAAATTGGTGATATGTCCCAAAATTGATTGTCATCTTGGGGATATGTCACCGGATTCCAGTTTTCGGGAATATTCGCATCCAAAATCGTTAAATAGTCAATATTCGCACACACTTAGGATTATATATGCGAATTAAAAAACAGATATACTATATACTAACACCTTTACAAGGTTCAGGAACATATTCAGACAGAAAAAACCACGAAGAAATTAGAGAGAAAGTTCAAACACATTTATGATAAATTGACTATTTAACGGTTTTCTTGATGGAAACCGTCACTTTGGGGCATATTCCCAGAAACTGGAATCCCAGAGCATATCCTCAAAATGACAGTCGATTTTGGGGCATATCCCCAATTTTCCCTTGCGTTATTTATCTTGATACCAAACGAAAGAAAAGATTTTAAAATTGAACATTAAAAGATTTCAAAATAATCGATAAAGATCAATTATCTAGGTCGTACAGATGGAGTATATCTTAAAAAATCATACTCCCTCCGTTCCGATTTACTTGATGTTTTAGGGTTTTTCTTTTGTTCCAAATTAGATGATAGTTTTAGTTTTTTTCCCCAATTTTCACTAATATACCCCTACTTTGGAATCACACCAGAGAGTTAATTCTCATGGGAATCAGCACAAAAATAATTACTCTAATTTTGAAATATACCCCATGGAGGATATATACCCAATCTTGTTTACTTCTTTACTCATCATCTCTTCATCCCAAGTAATTGTTACGGGATTGACAACTTTCTCTACAATCTAGAAATACAAAACTAGGTCATTTAACTATTTAAGTAGGAATTAATATGGGTATTATAGGAAAGATTTTAGTCTCTCTGATATTTCTTAATATTCGTGAAAAACTCTACAACGTCAAGTAAATCGGAACGGAGGGAGTACTTTATTCTTTCTAAATGCCGTATGTTTATGCATGGACTCAAATACAATATGAAGTTTCTTGTTTACTAATGTACTGAATTAGATTTTGTGTTTCTTTCTCAAATAGTGGTCCCTGAATGGGTTGGAGAGTTGGACAAACTTGACTAGTGATAATATAGTAACAGTTGACAATTGAATCAACCTAGAACGTTAACCAACTGATATAGTACAATTGAACTCAGGTCACCCACAGGCGGAGTCAGGATTTAAATGTTGGGGGATGCAACATAAATTAGCTTGTAAAAATAAAATCATTTATAATCGAACGCAAGCCAAATATTTTTGCGATGTTTCCTTTTAGTATACACAAACAAGGAGTCATTTATGAAATCTTCATCCATTTTGTTGGGAAACCGAGTTTTGTTGATACACATACCTAAAAATGATACCTTAGATAGTTTTCATAATTGATTTTGTATGAAGATTTGATTCGGTTACAATGCATATACAAGGTCTAAGGGGATTGACCGAGTGTTTAAACTTAAGTTTTAATTAAAAAAGGAAATAAGTAAACAAATCTAAAAACCGACAGATCCTATAATTAACGAAGTTAGGAAAATAATAAACTTGAAATATATAAGGAAAATGGGTCATTTGTCCAAATATTTTTAAAACCCAAGTTCAAATGGACGAGTAAAAATTAGTATGGGTGAAATGGACATAAAAAAAATGAAGTAGCAAGGATGAAAAACTTGAAATTCATCCCGACTTAAACTTAAAAAACCAAGCAAGGATGAAAAAGACATGGATTCATCCTGATGTAAATTAAAAAAAGAAAAAGTATTTGAAAATAAGTAGGATAAAACTGTTTACATCCTGGCTATATTTGTATTTTTGTCCATTTAAACAGTATCAAAATCTAGATGTCTTTTTCACCCAGGATTTGTTGATTTTGGTCTTTTTAACCAATTTTGTGAAATATATACCAATCTTCGCTTAGTATTTGTGTTGCAAGTGCCAGATACACAAAGTTGGAAAACTTAGGCTGGAATACATAAGATTTTGAAAATCTTGGCCACCCACAAGCAACTTGTGGCTCCGTCATTGAGGTCACTGGTATCATCACCCAATGACTTTACCACTGTACTATATTAACACCGGCATAAGTTGCATCATTTTATGTATTACAAGTTTACAGATAGGGAAATTCCAGCGAAAGATAACGAAGGAAAAGGGCTAGACTCTAACACATAATATTCATATTGATTATTAGATAGAGAGAATACATGGAATATCAAAAGGGTTCTTGTTCCTTACATTCCAACACAAAGAAATTGGTTTTTTACTGCTTGTACATCCACGTTAACCTCATGCATGTTGTTTCTATCTGAAGGTAACTCGGACGAACATTTAACTCCAATCTGAATTATGGAAGCTAAAATCCGTCTCATTGTATCTCTTGTTGTGTGTATTTTTTCGTTCCTCAACGTATCGTGATTCATAATTTTAGCATCATTAAGACCTTCGTTCAATTGCAACAACAAACGTGAGTCAATAATTTCCTCAATGCGCTCTGGCAGCTCATACATCTTAGAGTAGTTATGAATGTTTAGACCGTTCGTAAATATGTCATCAGTGGGTCGCTTTCCTGTAAACATCTCAAGCAAAAGGATCCCAAAACAATAAACATCAGTTTTTGTAGAAATTTGGCCACCCAATCCGTATTACCAAACAAAAGATTAGACCCCAAGTATTAAAGGATATAATTATTTCTAAGTGAAGCCTATGGATTGGTAACAGGAGAGAAATTGGTAATTACTAATTTGGAAAAAATTTCTTACCAGGAGAGACATAGCCTATGGATCCCATTATTGCCATTGAGGATGCATTCTGCTCATTCAGTGAACGAGAACAACTGGAGGGAGAAGATAAGAACTTAGCCAATCCAAAATCACCCACATGTGCAGTTAAATTATCATCAAGAAGGACATTGCTTGGTATGCAAGCTTGATTTTGAATGTGTAGACTCTAGACTCTAGAAGATAGCGAAGAAGGACATCAAGAAGGTTCTTGCTCCTCTTGTGCAGTTAAATCATCATCAAGAAGATAGCGAATGAATGTGTAGACTCTAGACTTCGTAAAAAATTACCGGGATTGGTGTGCAAGCTTGATTTTGAAAATGCATTTGATAATGTGAATTGGAATTTCCTAAATGAAGTCTTATACAAAATGGGTTTGGTGGTGTTTGGAGAGCATGGATTAGGAATTGCTTAACCTTTTCAAAGTTCTCGGTTCTTGTTAATGGATCATCTTATGGATACTCTGGTAGTGAAAAAGGACTTCGTCAAGGTGACCCACTATCCCCTTTTCTTTTTACTATCGTTGGTGAAGTTTTAAGTTGTATGTTGAGCAAAGCGCAAGAACTTGGTCAAATTTATGGTTTCTCGGTGAAAGAGGGGGGAACAAAAATAAATCACTTGCAATTTGCCGATGATACTATTATTTTTCTTGATGCTAAGAGGGAACAAGTTGACGCTCTTCGTTACCAACTTCTTTGTTTCGAGTTAACTTCGGGTTTGAAGATAAATTTTTCGAAGAGTACTTTGTTTGGGGTCGCGGTCGAAGAAGGAATTGAAAATTTTGCTACCATGTTAGGTTGCAAGAATGATAATTTCCCTAGCTTGTACCTCGGTCTTCCCCTGGGAGACAAGGTGGGTGGCTCGCAAAAATGGGAAAAAATTCTTGAAACTTGTGGGAAAAGAGTTGCTTCATGGAATGGGAAAACTTTCACAAGAGGAGGTAAGCTAACTCTCATTAAAAGTATTTTGGCTAGTCTTCCTATTTATTATCTTTCAATTTTTCTTGCCCCATGCTCCATAACAAAGAAAATTGATAGGGTAGTAAGAAATTTTTTATGGGATGATGACCCTAATAAGAAAAGAGTTCATAATATTCGTTGGTGAATGGTTTCTAAAACAAAAGGAAAAGGTGGTCTTGGCATTCGAAGAACTAACCAAGTGAATTCGGCTTTGCTAAAGAAATGGTGGTGGCGTTTTGGGTTAGAGAAAGATGCTTTATGGAGGAAGATTATGGTTGAAAAATTTGGTGAAACATCCACCGGATGGGAAACTCTCCAACCCAAGGGATCAAAAGGAGGTAGTTTGTGGTCTAATATCTACAAAGAGCTAGAAGATTTCAACAAGAATATTAGATTCAAAATTGGGGCGGGTAAGGAAACTAGATTTTGGGAAGACTTTTGGCTAAGAGATGGAAGATTATGTGATATGTTTCCTTTGGCGTATGAAGCTTCAAGGACCAAAGAGTTTGTGGTGGCTAGTATGTATGAAGTTAGGGATTGTGGTATAAGGTGGATTTTATGTCTAGAGAAAGATACCCTCAAATCATATCAAATGAAGTTTCCACAATATCAAATCTTCTCTCTTCCGTGTCCATTCAAGAAGGTATTTTGGATAGTCGAATTTGGGTTGGAAGTGAACATGGTCACTATACGGTGAAGGATGGTATAAAGAACGAAGGAGAGCAAGATGAGCCAACATTTCCAATCGATGTTGTTTGGAGTCGTGAGTATCCTTGCAAAATAAATTTCTTTCTTTGGCTCCTTTCTCATGATAAGGTAATGACGGCGGATAAACTTATAGGAAGGGGCATGGATATTTCAAGTGTTTGTTGTTTTTTGCGAGGAAAATGATGAAACTAGCTCGCACTTATTCTATGACTGTTGGAGGACCCGAAGAATATGCGATTACTTTGTTGATGGATGTCAATTTCGATGGACTTATGATTCAAATGTCACCACAACGGTGAAATCTTGGAAGTTTAATTGGGGAGATGGAAGACTTAGTAGAATATGGAATAATATCCCGGTTGCAATATGGTGGTGTATATGGAATGAGCGAAATGCAAGAGTCTTTGAAAGGAAAAAGAAAAATTTGGTTAGCCTAATTAGAAATGTTAAACTCCAAGCATTCTTTTGGGCGGAGTCGAACACAAGGATGTTAGGTCTAACGGCAAATACGGTGATAGCACTTTGGGACTCTTTATTCCGACCTTCGTGATCTTGGTTTGTTTTTGTTTTGGGTTGCCGAATCTCCTTTCGGCTCCCTTTTCTTATTGCTCTTGATGTAGTCATTGGGTTGAGGTACCCCTCTTAAGTACCTCCTTTTCAATGAATTTCCTCTTTGATCGATTAAAAAAACAAGGACATTGCTTGGTTTTAGATCACAGTGAACAATTGGAGGTTGACAATCATGGTGAAGATAATTAAGTGCAGAAGCAACATCAACTGCAATGCTCAATCTTTTTTCCAGGTTCAAAATCCTCAGCTGCTGCTGATCGTTGTTAGTCGTGGCACCCATTGTCGGGTGCAACCAATTCCTTAAACTCCCCTTAGCCATGAACTCAAAAACCAGAGCATTGAATAATCAGTACTGGAGCAACAAGTTATGATCTTTAGTAAGTTTCTATGTCGAACTTTCTATAGGGCAAGACATTCGGCCATGAAACTGTTGGTTGCACCTCTTTGCTGAAGGTGTAGAACAACCTTTAATGCAACCGGTTTGGATTCATCTTGTTGAAGAACAATACCCTTATCTTATCTTACTAATATAAAGAAAAGAGATTATTGTTTGGTAAGACCCTCTCTTCTTTTTTTGGAGATTGAAATGACACGAATACCCTTCCGCGTTTTTCCCATTCTGCCTGAAGTTTTTGTAAATTACATCAACCTGCAGGGCAAATATGTATCCTCAGTTTCTTCTTTCTTCAAATCTATCGAAGCAACAAAAACAAAAATCGACCAAAGTTCCCAAATCTGATCTCTTCTCCGTTAACAGTATCAACATCATTCTTTGACGAAGAGAGGCAAAGGTCCTAGATTGATTTAGAGTAACAACATATGTAGAATTGAATTCATTATTTGTTCAAAACCCCTAAATTATTTGTTCAGCTGATTAATGCAATTCAACGATTCAAAGGAGAAAAAATTACGTAAACTTTAAACGGAATCAACCTAGTGAAGAAGTTGAAGAAGGTAGGTTTTTAATTAACGTATCCGACTGAAATTTTGGGTTTTATTGTGAATTTGTATATTAAGGTTTTCTATTCTTTTTCATCTGCTTTGGTTTAGGTCAGTTCAGGGGAATGAGAAATCGAGTTTTACAATTTGGAAAATTGAAGTGAGGATGAGCAGAATATTGTCGTTCTTAATTGGATTTAAACATAAATTTGATTTGGAATTCGAATTTGTTTTTTTAGGTCTTTTTCCTTTTTTTTTTCCAATTCAAATCTTTCAGCTCCCACTGATTTTGTTCCTTAGTTGGATACATAAAATGCTGCACCAAGTCAATCCTTCAACTGAAATGTTGGGCTACCAACCCAGAGATTACTTACACGCTATAAATGAATGGTTTCACTAAATAATTGGTAAGGTAAGTAAATGCTACACATGCTTTCATCTTTTCATCACACAACTAAGTTTATGACCTTTTATAGTTTGTGGAAATGTCAAACAGATTATTACTTCTTTTTCAACTGATTTATTTCCTTCAGCACTTGAAATTAATAAAGCTAATTTTGTCTGACTCACAGAGCCTGATGTATTTATGTACTTAAAGAAGCAAAGCAGAAGCTCCAACTTAGAACTGCGAAGTTTTCGATAAGTCATTCCGTTGATCATCTTTAATCCCATTTTCATTCCCCTGTCAATATTGCATAGTACCTAAAATTATGCCCATTACGGACATAAACTGTCTAACTACATAATTACGATGTCGTTTATACATTAATGGACCATGACTCGGACTGCCATCGAGGGTTAATTGTTAAATCTTAGCAAAAAAAATTCAAAAAACTTAACACCTATTTTGGAACCGTAGTAATGTACAACTGATCTGGTCGATATAAACTTCCTATTGACAACTGTGCTGATGATTTGTTTGTTTTCCCCTCGATGGACATCATTGTTAACATTCAAACAAAACTAAGGAATAAGGATCACTTATAAGTATGTAGCAGTGAGTTGATATCAATGCAGAAAGAAAATGGGTTTGTTGCTACTGCATTGCACAACTGAAACATGACTAAAAGCTAAAAGAAGGTGGAACAGGACCTGCAGATTGTTATGGAAGTCGTGTATGCCGCAATTACGGAAGTAAATGGTGATATTATGATGAAAACAGTTGATACGAGAACTAAACATGTCCAGTGGAAAGATGTCTAGGCTTCTATATTAATGCATATACCTCCTTTTGAGTAGGTTCATTTTTTACCCAATTTTATAAAGTCTCAACCTTGAGCAGGTGTTTATGGGTGAAAATCGTTTCTGCTGATTTCGGTAATTTCGGTGGGTGATGAGAAACTGATTCAAACCCTAAACAAATGTGCTGCACGTGAGCACTTTATAGGTTCGAGAGATCGATCTGTACAAGTCTGGCCTAAACCAAGAAATGGCCGTTCCAGACTTGCTTCGGTCACAAAGTGGAGGAGAAGGGTTGATTTGGGGAGGGAAGCAAAGAAAGGTGTTGAGGAGAGTAGTATCTCGACTTGTATCGTAAAGTGAAAGCTTAGAAGCTTGCAAGAGATGGAAGCTTTTGAGAGAGCTTGCAAAGTTGCCTTTCCGAGAGTGTAAGTGTAGTATATTTCTCCTAACCGAGATTTGTTGTCTGGTGGAAATAGGTAAGACCTGCTAGTGGCGCTGCTAGTGGCGCGTATGGCATGTTCCAATGGCATGTGCGGAATGCCTTGGTGGTAGTTTGCACGGTTTGCAAGTTGGGCTACCAAAGGTGTGCTTGGCATGTGCCGATGGCATGTGCGGAATGCCTTGGTGGTAGGTTGCACGGTTTGCAAGTTAGGCTACCAGCGTGTGTGTTTGGCATGTGCCAATGGCATGTGCGGAATGCCTTGGTGGTAGGTTTCACGGTTTTGCAAGTTAGGCTACCAAATGTGTGTTGGCATGTGCCAATGGCATGCGTGGCCATTAGGGCCGTGACCTTGATAGGTAAACTAACTAGCGAGCATGTTGGCATGTGCCAATGTCATGCGTGGCCGTTAGGGCCGTGATTTTGCTAGGGAAACTAGCTAGCGAGCATGTTGGCATGTGCCAATGGCATGCGTGGACGTTAGGGCCGTGATTTTGCTAGGGAAACTAGCTAGCGAGCATGTTGGCATGTGCCAATGGCATGCGTGGTCGTTAGGGCCGTGATTTTGCTAGGGAAACTAGCTAGCGAGCATGTTGGCATGTGCCAATGGCATGCGTGGGGCCATGTTGACCTAGTTGCATGTTTTGCAAGCCTAAGGCGCTATGTTTGGCGTGGGCCAAAGGCATAGCGGCTTGGAAGTATGGCTTGCGACACGTGTTGGCATGTGCCAATGGCACGAGCGGCCATGTTGACCTAGTTGCAAGTCTTGCAAACCTAGGGCGCTATGTTGGGCGTGGGCCCAAGGCATAGCGGCTTGAATTTGGCGTTGTTGCCATGGTGCGCAGGTGGGCTTGGAAATATGGCTTGCGGCATGTGTTGGCATGTGCCAATGGCACATGCGGCCATGTTGACCTAGTTGCAAGTCTTGCAAACCTAGGGCGCAATGTTGGGCGTGGGCCAAAGGCATAGCGGCTCGGAAATATGGCTTGCGGCACGTGTTGGCATGTGCCAATGGCACGTGCGGCCATGTTGACCTAGTTGCAAGTCTTGCAAACCTAGGGCGCTATGTTGGGCGTGGGCCCAAAGCATAGCGGCTTGGAAATATGGCTTGCGGCACGTGTTGGCATGTGCCAATGGCACGTGCGGCCATGTTGACCTAGTTGTAAGTCTTGCAAACCTAGGGCGCTATGTTGGGCGTGGGCCCAAGGCATAGCGGCTTGGAAATATGGCTTGCGGCACGTGTTGCATGTGCCAATGGCACGTGCGGCCATGTTGACCTAGTTGCAAGTCTTGCAAACCTAGGGCGCTATGTTGGGCGTGGGCCCAAGGCATAGCGGCTTGGAATTTGGCGTTGTTGCCATGGTGCGCAGAGTGCGGCTTGGCTTGGCACGGTTGCCATGGTGCGCAGTATGCGGCTTGGTTTGGCATGGTTGCCATGGTGCGCAGAGTGCGGCTTGGTTTGGCATGGTTGCCATGGTGCGCAGTATGCGGCTTATTTTGGCATGGTTGCCATGGTGCGCAAAGTGCGGCTTGGTTTGGCATGGTTGCCATGGTGCGCAGTATGCGGCTTGGTTTGGCATTGTTGCCATGGTGCGCAAGATGGCTTGGTTTGGCATTGTTGCCATGGTGCGCAAAAGATGCGGCTTGGTTTGGCATTGTTGCCATGGTGCGCAGTATGCGGCTTGGTTTGGCATTGTTGCCATGGTGCGCAGGATGCGGCTTGGTTTGGCATTGTTGCCATGGTGCGCAGTATGCGGCTTGGTTTGGCATTGTTGCCATGGTGCGCAGTATGCGGCTTGGTTTGGCATTGTTGCCATGGTGCGCAGAATGCGGCTTGGTTTGGCATTGTTGCCATGGTGCGCAGAATGCGACTTGGTTTGGCATTGTTGCCATGGTGCGCAAATATGCGACTTGGTTTGGCATTGTTGCCATGGTGCGCAGATATGCGGCTTGGTTTGGCATTATTTGCCATGGTGCGCAAAGATGCGGCTTAGTTTTGGAATTAGGGTTACGTATTTGAAAACCCTAACTGGGTATTTTTAAAAATACCCCTATTAATTATTGACACCTGAAAGTTAAATGCTCTTATTTAATGTGTTGCGGGTAACACTAGGTCTTGGGGTTTTACGATTTTACCCCTTGTCTAAAAACCACCATCAACATTAAGTCCCCTGCTTAGCTCGGAACAGGGGCTTTGTTGCGAGGTAAGCATAAGATGGTGACAAACTGTTAACAACAACCCGTAAAGAAAATTGAAAGAGGCTTGTTTCACCTTTTATAAATAGGATTTGGAATCCTTGCCTCTGGTAGTTTTGCACAAATCGGGAGGCTGGCACAATTGGTGGGCCCGGTGTAGCTTGGGCGACGTTGGGAAGTTGGCGTGAGTTGGGAAACTGAGTGTGCTAGCTGGTGGGACCGGCGCGAAGTGTAGAAGCCGTTCGTGCTTGCAGGCGTGACTTGGGTGGCATTGGGAGGTCGGCGCAATTGGTGGGGCCGGTCCGATCTTGGAAACCATGCTTGCAGGCGTGACTTGGGCGGCATTGGGAAGTCGCAATTGGTGGGGCCGGTCCAATCTTGGAAACCATGCTTGCAGGCGTGACTTGGGCGTCATTGGGAAGTCGCAGTTGGTGGGGCCGGTCCAATCTTGGAAACCATGCTTGCAGGCGTGACTTGGGCGGCATTGGGAAGTCGCAGTTGGTGGGGCCGGTCCAATCTTGGAAACCATGCTTGCAGACGTGACTTGGGCGGCATTGGGAAGTCGCAATTTGTGGGGCCGGTCCAATCTTGGAAACCATGCTTGCAGGCGTGACTTGGGCGGCATTGGGAAGTCGCAATTGGTGGGGCCGGTCCAATCTTGGAAACCATGCTTGTGGGCGTGACTTGGGAAATGGTGTGTGCTGGCTAACTGAGTGTGCTAGCTGGTGAGACCGATGTAAACAAGGAGGGAGTTTCTTCCGATAGCAAAGTTTCCTTATCTTGCTTTCCTTCACGTGCGACTTCAATTAGGGCATTATTCATTCTAAAATCTGGAAGCGTTATGTCTCTCATTGCTTCCTTTCCCTTTTTAAGGTTCCGCATTCATATCAAAAAAAAAAAAAAAAAAAAAAAAAATAAAAGCATCGTCTCCTCGTTTGAGAAAAGGGTTCTTCTTGTTTATTCCCCTTTTCCTTTGCTTTGCTTAAGTGCGTTTTCTTCTTCTTCCCCCTTTTTTTTTGCCATCCTCTTTTGTATGCGTGTAGACAGGATGGAATTTGATCATCTTTCCATTTCTTGCAGTGTATGATGGGATCTTCCGAGACGGCCGTGCCTTTAGCCTTTTTGGAAAGGACTTGAATCGGCGGAGATCGATCTTCTCTCTCTTGAGGAGGTATCATTTCGGGGTTGAATATTTGTTCCATGAAGCTAATGAAATTATTAAGGACCTCCCTCCCATCTATCCCCACGAAGAACAGGTGCATGTTCGGACCCCTTGGGTTCAGTGGACGCGGAGGAGAACGCCATGGTTCTCGATTTTGATGTGGATGAATCAACAAACTTTCTTCGAAGCGTCAATGAGAAAAATTTCGAAAGAGCGTATGATAGGAGCGAGATAACCTTTGAAGTTGATGCCAAAGGTGATACCGGAGGCATCATGGTGGCGTATGCTGGAATAGTTGTCGGGGAGGACACTGCTGCTGCTGTGGCTGCTTCGGGATGGGATGTTAAGGTTGCCGCTGCTAAAGCCGCTGAGTGGAACCTCTGTTGCGCGAAGGATTGCTGGGGGAAATGCTTGAATATAGCTTTGCCCGAAGAGACTTGCGCTCCGTCCTTCGAGGGCTAGTTCCTCCTTTTGTTTTTCTGTTAGCTGTTTAGTTCCCTGATGTTTTTCCCTTCTCTTTTTTTTTTGTAAACACATCTTTCCCTTCTTCTTCATTAGTAAACCTTTTGCTTCATATATATATATATATATTTTTGAAAGGGGTTGTGGTATGATGGCTTTGCAATGGTTTTCTGGGTTCTTCTGATGTATTTCTCTGATATCTGAAGGATTCGCTCGAGAAGAGATATATTTATTTTATTTTTTTGACAAAGGGTAGACCTCCGTGGAAAAAAAAAATACAAACGGTGTATTCATCCTGGGGAAGTACAAACTATTAAGAGAAATGATTCAAAGGAAGTACTGAAAAGGGGGAGTGATTGGGAAATACAAAGATTTTAGGGATTGGATTCCTTGAGCCATCGCGAGTGAACTATCACGCCTTCAGTGTGTGTCAAGTATTGATGAGCTTGCAATATCCTCCCAAAAGGGTATCCGCAAACTGTGTATAGCTCGCCTTCACCTTCCTCGGGCAAATCCATCTTTACTGTCATCCTCCCAACTTGAAACGAGCTTTCCTTAATCACTATATCTCCGATTGAAAACGGGTTCAGACGTCGTGTAACTATTTGAGCCTTGGCTTCGTTGGTTTCGCTAGAAGCTTCCAAGCTTCTTGCAAAGTGTTCGAATGGTCCAGCTCCCCATTCACATTTTTTGACAGCGTTTGTGCCGGTTGTTGCGCCGAGTCCCCATGACAGAATGGGGAAAGAAAAGGTCGGTTGCAGAAAAGGTTGCTCGGTCAGACTTACTAGCATTTGAAAATCATGGGCTAGCGCCAACGGGTCCTCTTCGGACGCTTGGGTTCCTTCAATAGCTCGTTGATGTGATAACCCGTGGGGCGATTTCTTTGGGAACCCCTTCGGGCGGGATGTCGGCAGAGGGTGTACGCCCGGTTTGCCTTGTTGTCGAGTGCCCATAAGCGTCCCAAAATCATGTCATGATCTAGTTCTTTGACGATGTGGAACTTATCGTGCGTTATAGCATTTCCTATCTCGATCTCTAGGTTGATGTAGCCATGCGCGTTCAAAGCCTCTCCTCTCAAGCTCTTAATCACGACGGGAAATAGGTAGCGTCTTGCTTTGTAAATCCATTGCCTTTAGTGTCTTGAAAGTGATGATGTTGTGGTCGAGGTCGTGTCGATGAGCGTGTCGTCAAGTTCGGTACCTCTTAAACGGGACGTGGTCAGCAGTCCCGCCTCCACTTCGCTTGTTTGGGAAGCTTGGGCCCTTAGCGTGGATTCCGAGGGGAGAAAAGACGTTTGCGGATACAACACGATTGAGAGCTGCGAAAATATCTTGCGCCGAACCTTGGAGAGATAGAGAATTTCGCATATATGTCGCATCATGGATTGCATGAGTCTCGTGCACGGAGTCCCCGAGGAACCGCAGTTTCTTATTGGGAGTGGGTCTCGATGCACTCTTTCGTCTCCTAGCCGGAGTTCTCCTCGCTCTATCCTTTCCTTGAAAATATGCTTTAACTGTTGCAACGCTGAGTCGGGTGGTGAACGAACCCGTGGTAATGGCAAAGATTTGGGATTTGCCATCTCAGCCTCGGGCTTGGTGGACGTCTAGGCGGTGGCGATCCTGATGACATCATCTTGAACCCCAGGCTTCTAGGAGGTCAATCACCTCCTCGATGGGGAATGGGAAATCAAGGACATTTCCTTCGGTCCCACGATGCTTTGCAAGAGTTTTAGTGGCGATCTTCCGCTGCGAGGGCTCCCGTTGCGCCTACGCTTCACGTTTCACTGGTGGCTCATGTAGTTGCGGCTTTCCTTTTTCCTCTTTCGTTCACTATGTTCACGGAGGATGAACCGGCATTAAATGGTTTGCTGATGAGGCGCCTACTCCCGCGAGTTTCGCGTGCGTCTTCGCCCGAGTTGGCCTAGTCCTTTCCAAAGAATGCTGGTGCTGTTGTTGCAGATCGTCCGGCGGCCTCATGGAGTTCGGAGAATGTTTGGAAACGCAAGTTTTCTAGCAGGGCGCGGTAGATCGGGACCATACCATTGATGCACGCGTTTACCAATTGTTGCTCGGTCACGTTTGGGTCGTGGCAGTCGAGTGCTTGAACCCTGAACCTTTGACGAAATCATTCGGATGTTCGTTATCCCACCGTACATTCTCCCGAGGTATGAAAAGGTAACTTGTTCGAGACACGAAGAAATACTTCCTGAAAACGCGAAGACCATGCTACTCCAATGGGAATGCTGTTCAGGGGGATGTCATTGTTGTACCATGTATACGCCCTTCCTAAGTGATTTTGAAAATTCCCTTAAACGAAGAACGTGATTATATTCATGTTCACCCAAGGATTCCAGGAAACGAGAAACATGTTCGCGTGCATTCCGTACCATCATACGGGGTAAATTGAGGGGAAGAGTACCCCTTGGGAGAGGGATTCTCTGTATTTCGGACGGGTAAGGGGGTTGGTGATGATGTACAACGAACTCATCATGCTTGATTCGGTCACGTAGGAGTTGTTCCAAATCCTCTCTCGTGACAAAATTTGGTGGTTGATTTCTCTCCAACGGGACTCTAGTGCGAGTTTCTTCATCCGTGGAGGCGTGCTCTACCGAGGTGCCAGCGTCAGGGTTGTTGGAGATATTTCTAGGCGTCTTTGGAGGATGCGACTCACGGGGTAGTCGCTCTGTCAGGGTTTTGAGAAAGGTGAGCACCTCCTTTTGTGTTGAAACCATGTCCTGCTCCGCCTCGCGAGCGTCTCTGTCGTTCCATCAAATCGGCGATGGTGACGTAAGGGCGACTTCCTCTAGTCCTCCTGGTCTCTCGTCCCGTCGGCGGGTAATTGGAGCCTTAGTTGTCGGAGGCGCCATGCCGGAAGAAGCATTCGGGGGTCGCGGTGGCGGCCTAGCCCCGGTGACTCGGGCGTGACACCTGAATTGATATTCTCGTTGCCGTGATTAGAGGGCTGTGCAGAGACGCTAGAGGAGGAAGCGGCTCTGGCCCTGGTGATAGGCGGTGTTACACTTGAAGGAGTGCATTCGATGTTGCTGTTGTCAGTTGGTGAAGTAACTATGTTATGGGGAGACGCCAACATCGGGAATGCGTTCGCATTGATGTTCTCGCGGCCGCTCCAGATCCGAGTTCCACCATGTTGGGATTTGACGTTCGGGAAACGAAATCGGGAGTTGGAGTTGATATTGTAGCCGATAGATCAATCCTCCCGCTGTGGTCGCCAATTGTTTATGGGTGAAAATCGTTTCGCCGATTTCGGTAATTTCGGTGGGTGAGTGAGAAACCGATTCAAACCCTAAACAAATGTGCTTGCACGTGAGCACTTTATAGGTTCGAGTGATCGATCTGTACAAGTCCGGCATAAACCAAGAAATGGCCGTTCCAGACTTGCTTCGGTCACAAAGTGGAGGAGAAGGGTTGATCTGGGAAGGGAAGCAAAGAAAGGTGTTGAGGAGAGTAGTATCTCGACTTGTATCAGAAAGTGAAAGCTTAGGAAGCTTGCAAGAGATGGAAGATTTTGAGAGAGCTTGCAAAGTTGCCTTTCTGAGAGTGTAAGTGTAGTATATTTCTCCTGACCGAGACTTGTTGTCTGGTGGAAATAGGTAAGACCTATTTATACAAGTCGAGATTGAAACGTACCACTGCCTCATGAAGGAAGAGAGTAAAGGGTGAAATAATGGGAGGAGGTAGTAATCGCATGGTTTAATGGGCGAAAACGTTTTTCACCATTATTTCCTCTTTTATTTGACCGCTTTATTCCTTTTCACGCTTTCTTAATGTGAGCGTAGTGTACGCCGCATGTTTGTGACCGCCAAACCAAAACCCTAAAGAAGCATCCCCCAGTTTGTGTTGATGTCTCGAGTGTTGGTTGCATCTTGAGTGCAAGTGGCGCCGCTAGTGGCGCGTATGGCATGTTCCAATGGCATGTGCGAATGCCTTGGTGGTAGTTTGCACGGTTTGCAAGTTGGGCTACCACGTGTGTGCTTGGCATGTGCGGAATGCCTTGGTGGTAGGTTGCACGGTTTGCAAGTTAGGCTACCAAAGTGTGTGTTTGGCATGTGCCAATGGCATGTGCGGAATGCCTTGGTGGTAGGTTGCACGGTTTACAAGTTAGGCTACCAAATAGGTGTGCTTGGCACGTGCCAATGGCATGCGTGGCCATTAGGGCCGTGACCTTGATAGGAAACTAGCTAGCGAGCATGTTGGCATGTGCCAATGGCATGCGTGGCCGTTAGGGCCGTGATTTTGCTAGGAAATTAGCTAGCGAGCATGTTGGCATGTGCCAATGGCATGCATGGCCGTTAGGGCCGTGACCTTGATAGGGAAACTAGCTAGCGAGCATGTTGGCATGTGCCAATGGCATGCGTGGCCGTTAGGGCCGTGATTTTGCTAGGGAAACTAGCTAGCGAGCATGTTGGCATGTGCCAATGGCATGCGTGGCCGTTAGGGCCGTGACTTTGCTAGGGAAACTAGCTAGCGAGCATGTTGGCATGTGCCAATGGCATGCATGGCCGTCAGGGCCGTGATTTTGCTAGGGAAACTAGCTAGCGAGCATGTTGGCATGTGCCAATGGAATGCGTGGGGCCATGTTGACCTAGTTGCATGTTTTGCAAGCCTAGGGCGCTATGTTTGGCGTGGGCCAAAGGCATAGCGGCTTGGAAGTATGGCTTGCGACACGTGTTGGCATGTGCCAATGGCACGTGCGGCCATGTTGACCTAGTTGCAAGTCTGGCAAACCTAGGGCGCTATGTTGGGCGTGGGCCCAAGGCATAGCGGCTTGGAATTTGGCGTTGTTGCCATGGTGCGCAGGGTGCGGCTTGGAAATATGGCTTGCGGCATGTGTTGGCATGTGCCAATGGCACATGCGGCCATGTTGACCTAGTTGCAAGTCTTGCAAACCTAGGGCGCTATGTTGGGCGTGGGCCAAAGGCATAGCGGCTCGGAAATATGGCCTGCGGCACGTGTTGGCATGTGCCAATGGCACGTGCGACCATGTTGACCTAGTTCCAAGTCTTGCAAACCTAGGGCGCTATGTTGGGCGTGGGCCCAAGGCATAGCGGCTTGGAAATATGGCTTGCGGCACGTGTTGGCATGTGCCAATGGCACGTGCGGCCATGTTGACCTAGTTGCAAGTCTTGCAAACCTAGGGCGCTATGTTGGGCGTGGGCCCAAGGCATAGCGGCTTGGAAATATGGCTTGCGGCACGTGTTGGCATGTGCCAATGGCACGTGCGGCCATGTTGACCTAGTTGCAAGTCTTGCAAACCTAGGGCGCTATGTTGGGCGTTGGCCCAAGGCATAGCGGCTTGGAATTTGGCGTTGTTGCCATGGTGCGCGCGAGTGCGGCTTGGCTTGGCACGGTGCCATGGTGCGCAAGATGCGGCTTAGTTTGGCATGGTTGCCATGGTGTGCGAGTGCGGCTTGGTTTGGCATGGTTGCCATGGTGCGCGATATGCGGCTTATTTTGGCATGGTTTCCATGGTGCGCGAAGTGCGGCTTGGTTTGGCATGGTTGCCATGGTGCGCAAGTATGCGGCTTGGTTTGGCATTGTTGCCATGGTGCGCGAGATGCGGCTTGGTTTGGCATTGTTGCCATGGTGCGCAAAGATATGCGGCTTGGTTTGGCATTGTTGCCATGGTGCGCGGTATGATTCGCTTGGTTTGGCATTGCTGCCATGATGCGCAGGATGCGGCTTGGTTTGGCATTATTGCCATGGTGCGCAGTATGCGGCTTGGTTTGGCATTGTTGCCATGGTGCGCAGTATGCGGCTTGGTTTGGCATTGTTTCCATGGTGCGCAGGATATGCGACTTGGTTTGGCATTGTTGCCATGGTGCGCAAAGAGATGCGGCTTAGTTTTGGAATTAGGGTTACGTGTTTGAAAACCCTAATGCTGGTATTTTGAAAAATACCCCTATTAATTATTTACACCTGAGTTAAATGCTCTTATTTAATGTGTTGCGGGTAACACTAGGTCATGGGGTTTTACGATTTTACCCCTTGTCTAAAAACCACCATCAACATCAGGTTATAGTGTATGAAATTTATTCTGGATGCACTCCCACGCTTTGTAAACCTGAGATATAATATATGAATGGAACTATATAATCAGCACAACAAAGTTTTTGGTATGAGGTTCCCCTATAGTTTATGTGATTGTTGACTTTGATGATTGACTAAGTGTTGACTTTGATCGTTGACTAATACACGAAATTATTATTTTTTACAAAAAAATGGAACGGCATGCGCATCGCGCGTGCGTGTTATACCAGTGTACAGAACCAAAACATCCCACACCAAGCAAGTTGGAAGAATCATTAAATCAGTTTGTAGCTTTAAGAAGTTCACTGTAAGAAACCCCTTCAAGCTGATTATCCACGTCGATAGACGTCGAAGGTAATATGAATTTACACCTTCTTCTCCAATAAAGAGTGACAAAAAACAGAATCAAAGTTAAAAACAATAAAGCTGCAATAACTATGATGATAACTATAACTTCGATTGGCATTGATTTCTTCTGTTTCCACTCCGTATGGGGATTTATTGGGACAGAGCAATTCGGCAACTTCAAGTCAGGTATACCACCGGAAAGCTTACTATTTCCTTCAACCGAAAATGCACTGATGTTCTTATAGACTCCTCCTTTGGGCACTTCTCCCTCTAGATTATTATAAGATAAAGACAATTCGATGAGCGCTAAATTTTCTAACCCTTTCGGTAGTATACCAGACAAATTATTGTGAGAAAGATTTAATTTTTCAAGACCGTTTAACAAAGTGATGTCTGGAGGAATAATTCCTTGAAAGAAGTTATTCTGCAAATTCAGATTTGTTAAGCTTAAACACTTGGAGATGGTACGTGGGATTTCACCAGATAATTTGTTTTCCGACAGGTCCAACCCCGCAAGAGCTTCCAAGTTACCTACTACCAGTGGTAGTGCACCGGTTAATAAGTTATTAGCTAAGTTTAGAACAATTGATAAAGAGGGAAGTTCAAAAACTTGTTTCGGTATACTGCCACTTAATTTGTTGGCGCGTAGGGCCAAGACTTGCAAAGATTTACAATTTCCTAGACTTGATGGAATTAAACCTGTCAAGTGATTGTCTTCCAAAATGAGGTATTTGAGTTGTGTTAAGTTACCGAAAGAGGAAGGGATTGAACCGGATAATTTGTTAGATCCAAAGTCCAATCTTCCCAAATTTCGAAGGTTTCCAATACCTGGAGGAATATTTCCAGATATCTGATTATTTTTGAAATCTAGTGTACGAAGGTTTGTTGTGAGATTGGCTGTAGATCTAGGTAATACTCCACCGAAATTGTTAGATCCCGCATGCAGAGTCTCCAAATTGGTACATTTGGTTAGGCAGTAGAGGAAATTCAGATCGTTAGCTTTTCCATGCCCAAGATTATTTCCTCCCAAAAGTAAGAACCTAAGACTTTTTAAGTTACCAAGATCATAAGGCACAGATCCCACTAAATTGTTGCTTTGCAATTGTAACGCTACAAGTTGAGACATATTGGAAAATGAACTTGGAATGGTTCCAGAAAAGTTGTTGCTTGTAATCGAAAAAAACTGGAGGTTTGGAAGTATGAAACCAATATCAAAAGGGATGTTACCATGGAGTTGATTATACATGAACGAAAGTTGTATAAGTGATGAGAGATTGTAGAGTGAAGAAGGGACAATACCTGATAACCTATTCCACGTTAGATCCAGAATGTTTAAGCTTGTTAGCTGGCTTAGAGAGTTTGGGATTCTTCCCTCCAAATTGTTATAACCAAGATCAAGATCAGTAAGAGATGATGAAAGGTTTCCTAAAGAAGCTGGGATCTCTCCTGAAAGATTATTACTATCAAGCCGAATGATTTTTAGATTAGATAAGCAACCTAATTCATTTGGAATTCTTCCCACTAGCTTATTTTGAGAAACATCAAGGTACATGAGATTAGTCAATGAGTGAAAAATATTGGCTGGAATTTCCCCCTCCAAGGAATTGTACGAAAGCTCCAACCATTTCAATTGAAAAAGATGACCAATTTGCTGGGGAATTTTTCCATTTAAACTGTTGTCGTGGAGGATGAGTTCTTTAAGGAAGCTAAGGTTACCAATGTGAAGAGAAATGGAACCTACCAATCTTTGGGAATTAAGATCTAACCCGGTGACTCTACTACGACTACATGTAACACCTTTCCACTCGCAAAAATGAAGAGATTTATTCTTGTCGTTCCAGGAACTCAATATTCCGAGTGGATCTTGAGTTATTTCATTCTTGAAAGCAAGTAACGCCATACGGTCATTGGCTTTGTTATCCCTAATCGCAGCAACGCAATTAATATCTGTGGACATGTACGAGATGATGAGAATAAGTCTACATAATAGTAATACTACGGTACCGAACTTGAGACTGAGCAGCTGTGGTAATAACTTCATCTTTGTAACGTGAACAAATTTAGAACTTTAATAATTGGCAAAGAATTTGAAACGAATAAGAATGAAGGTTTAAGTTAGTCGGATTAATTAGTTGTATTAGTTAACTGGATTTTATAAGTTAATGTTGCCTCATGAACGAAGTGTAGTATACGTTCAAATGGGGCATCATTGGAAGTCTTTGTGATGATTGAGTTTAAGTAGACCCTTAAGCACTAAAATTAGTTGCATATGATCCCATTTAAGTTAGTGGTGCCTAAAAAGAGTGTTATAGACGCCTAATTAAATAATAAGAGTGTTATAGACGTTCGCATTAATTAATAGTAAGGCTAGCCCCAACGGGATCCAAGATCCCACTTAAGGCATTGTAGAAGTGTCGTTTTTCTGTGAACAGTGGCTCAAATCCAGAACGAGTGCTGCGTTCAGCTTGGATCCAAATTGGAACTACCCAAGGTACGCAGTTTCAAACTGCGTATGGAAAAAGCATAAAACGCAGTTACAAACTGCGTATGAAAAAAAAAAATCCATGGAATATTCTTCTGAACGCAGTTTGAACCTGCGTCGCACGCATATTGAATCTGCATATTCTTTAAACGCGATGACAAAGGAAAATATTTTGAACTCGCAGCGCGAGTTCAAAGTTGAATTCGCGCTCCATAATCGTAGGATCTGGTAGATATGACATCAGTAAACTCCAAACTTAACCACAGTTATCTAGCCGTTTTTTTGTACATACGCGTATCTTTTCCAAGATATTTCCTATACTTACATTTTCCAGATTCCCGGGTTTTCATATTCGTCATTCATTTTTTGCGCCAAAGATGAAATGTCAAGGCTCCAAAAAAAACTGTACGCAATATTCAAGTTTTGTTATGTGATATAGAGAAGCAGAAAATATAGAAAAAGCAGTGTCATCTATGAAGATGAAGACGTAATGGATGTATGAAACTGTGAAGTATAAAATGGAAGTGCAAGGTCGTAAGTTTACAAGGTAAAAACTTCTTCTCATCTTAGAATAAACTTGCATTTCGTGTCAAGATGGGTCATAAAATTCGTGATCGTAATCGATCTTTGGAGAAAATTGCAAGGGATAGTGACAAGTTTCATTTTGATGTTATTACTTCTAGCACTCTAACAGACTTTAACAAGCTCATTAGTAGAGAAACTTGCAACACCAAAACATAAAACTCCCAAGAACCCTAAGATGTATTCAATGTATCCATCAAAACTCCAACCGAAAGAGTCGCTCATAAAATGACCACCAAATAATAAAACTCCCAGGAAACTTAAAATGTATTCATGGTATCCACCATGGGTTGTGTCGACCTTTTCCTGAACATCATCAATAGGCGAATTATCTCTGTCTTCCGGAAAGAATAGCTTTCAATAAGAACCATAACCCGACCTGATTCATCGACAACAATTGAAATACAAGTAAAAATGTTTGTTTCATAGAATTCAATTATATAGATAATTGAGAGGAAAAAGAAAAAGATGTCTATTCTAAATAAAAAATAAATAAAAATAAAAATCAAGAAACAAAATTAACTAATGTTATTAACTAAAATCACTTGTGGTGGTCTTGAATGGAATAGACAGTTAGTTGTATCTTAGTGGTTCCATACAACCAGAAGTTATTCCTACACCATTATTAACCCAATAAGGTTCACTTGTGGCTCACTTGGTATACTAAGTGATCAGAAAAGCGAACGTTTGAGATGAAATGAAATCAAGATGTATTTCTTATCTCTAGAAGAAAATTACCAGTAGTAAGGTTACCGAGATAAAAGCTTTGCTTTTGTGATTTTATTTCTGGAACTCCAAGTTCTTATTTCGGATTAATGTCAGGTTTTCCAAAAGAATAAGATATATGAAAGATCCTATCTTGGTGCAAAAAAAAAATTTAAGAACTGCAAGCAAAATTCTGGTATACGATATGTGAAATATCTTGGAAAATATACTTGGATATATAAAAATCCGGCTAGATAACTGTGGTTAAGTTTGCAGTTTGCTGATGTCATATCTACCAGATCCTACGATTATGGAGCCGCGAATTCAGCGCGAGTTCAAAATATTTTCCTCCTCGGATGACAAACTGCGTGGCTGTTAAATATGTGTTTGACCTTTTTTTCCTACACCCGGTTTACACTGTAATGTTAAACGCCGAGTAATTTTCGTATACTTTCTCAAATAGAACTCTGGTTGAACATAGCCCAGTTATGTAGATAAAAACACTCGTACTAATCAGCTTATGCATTTGCCATTAAGTCATCCGCATTAATCGCTTTTGGATAACGATACTTCGATAGAAATCTTGTTATCCTTATCAACACACTATAACGGCAAGATTTTTTAAGGGGGATTTCATTTATAAATAATAATAATTTTTTCCTATAAATACACTTAAAGAAACACACCATCAAACATAAAACGCTTCTTCGAATTTAGCCGGATAAAAATGAATTCCAATCGCAAGGGAAAACAAATTGTGTGTGTAGAAGCAAACCAAATTTGTCCGCTTTGTTTCCTTGAAGACCATTCAGCCATGCAATGCCCTTGGATGTATTCCAAGTGCCCGCAGAGAGGTTGTCCGGGAATAAAATTGTTATTAGAAGCGGAACCTGGAAAAAGTAGGTACCTTCGATGCCAGTTCGATAATTTTCGTGAAGAAGCTCAATGGTTAGAAGATGCAATCAAGTCCAAAGATGATAAAAATATTAACGTACTCTGCAAAAACTTCAAAGAGAAAGGTATGATTAGGTCGCTCCAAACGAGAGTCTAGAGAGTTCTGGTCTCGTATTGTTGAGGAATACAACGCACGATGGCGAGGAGAGACAACCAGATCTCTCAAGTCACTCCAAACGAGAGTATCCACATTGAAAAAGGAAGTTAAAAGATATGTTGGTCATGTTAGAGAGGTTTTCAGGGCTAACCCAAGCGGAAACGACCCGCAATCCATGGTGAGCTTCGTAAAATTAATTTATGCAGTGTTTATTATATATAAAAGGACTTATATCCCTAATCCATAGTTGGTCAAATTTAATTGCAGTACCGGGATGGAGAGGTACTCTACGAGGAAGATCCGAAAGATCCAAAACGCTGGAGACATCAAAAGGTTTTCGAAATTTTGAAGATGCACTTTCCCAGAGAATATGATCCGTCCATCTTAGTTCCTCAAACTTGCAACCAAGCCTCCCAACAACAGCCAACCTATGAGCGGGTCGAGACCAATGATGAAACGTTTAACGATTCTCAAACCACAAACGGTGAATCCTCAGACCAAGGACGAAGAAATGCATTTTATCGGGATCAAGGTCCCCGGCGTGCACCAGGTAGGGAACAGTCTAAACGAGCTAGAGCGGAAGAGAGAAGAGTCATCAAGGAGTGAACCGGACATTAGCATATTTCCAACATAGGGATGGTCAAAGGTTTGAATGGGACCAAAAAGAGGTTGAGGATATGATGAATTTTCTAAGAACAGATGATGGCGGTCCGTCTATTAGAAATTTGGCGGCGAGCACCGAGTTGTTAGCTAGGAACAAACAACGTGAGACTGACATGGAGATAATGAGAATTGATCTGCGTCAAATAACCGACGAGAGTGAAAGGGAGTATTTCGTGAATCTCAAAAATGAGATTATGATTCGCCAGGGGTCCAGTCGCCGTTACACCTAAGTTGGAGCAGTTGGTTGCATTTAACTATTGTCTGGAACTTTAGTATTTACTTAATCGTGTCGCATTATGTAGTTTGGTTTTTCCTTACATCCTTCTTGTTTTTTATTCCCCCTAGGTTGTCGTTGTGGTATTTAATTTGCAATGTCGCAGTTTCTTTATATGTTGTACCTCTTAATGTTATTTAGACTTTTCGATTCGAATGAGACCACCTTAAACTTAGTTGAAACATTACTACATATTATTATTAAGAATACATCTTAAGTATGTAATCATTCCACATTGTATGCGGGCATAACGTCCTTTAGTAGCTCGTATAGATCATCATACATGAAAGGCTTAGCTAATTCCGCACGGAAATCGACCCGGGCTCTTGTTTTCTGTAAAAAGGTAGTTAAAAAAATTAACTATGCATTCGTAGTTATAATAATAGAGGTAACACTCGGTATATATTGAAGGATTTGCTTACTAACCCGAGCTTCGTACAATAGCGTAGGATGGCTTATGTTTACATGCAGCAGACATGCAACAAAAGCATCAACATCCACGGTTATTAGACCAAATCTTTTTTTACCGAGGCTTTAGTGCGGTTGTTGTCGTTTCCTTAGATCTTCAAAGTTTTGAAAAACACGGTTCCAGAAAACTTTTGGATCTTCTAAAACCCCCTGTGGTATTCCATGATTTGTTCCCGCAATCCATGCTCCCACTACTCCTAAATCTGCATCACCGGTGAAGCGCATAGTGGTGGAATGATATTGAAAGGCAAACTTATCGACGGTTTTATAGTGGTAGTCTGATGAAAAAGGTAATCTTGTGAACAGCAAAGGACGTTTATAAGTGCAACAGTAATGGGTCATTTGTAAATAGTAAACATGCTCTTTCCAAAAAGTTTAGGTCGTTTGCTATTTAAGTGTATGTCGGTGACTAGCGGTACATAGGCTCAATCATCACAGTTGGATTTGGCGAATGAGGGCCCGCATTTATCGGAAAAATACTGAAGTAATCTAAAATGAATATTAGTAAGACAAATAAGAAAGCGAATTTGTTACGAAAAATTATATCTTAAAATATCGTAATTATTAATTAAAATTATAAAAACATAACAAGTCTTAAGAAACAAGGGCAGTAGTAGTCTTATAAAAGGCAACAATGGTGGCATCCTCACTTACTAAAGTAAGTGCCTGTTCCTCCTACTCTCCGTTCTCATAAAAGTTATCATCACCCAATGGGTAAACATCAGCGTTTTCATCCACATCGGTAGTACCCGCATCGGAAGTGAGGATGCCATCATCCTCCTCACCGGGGCCCAATTTACCGTCTCGCAATCCTAGGAGGTGACGCTGCCAAATGTGCTCCGTGATATCGGCTTGCAAGAATCTCCAGTGGGCATGGCTCAGATAATACGCGCGGTCTTCTGCCACGTTACCTTGTACTAGAGGTGTATCTTCTCATTCATCCAAAGTTGCCCATTCCGTATCACGGTACTCATTTTCCACACACATGTTATGCATAATTAAACACGCTCTCATAATAGTGTGTATGTCACGATGAGACCAGTAACGACAAGGATTCCTTATTATACCCCATTTCGACTTTAGACCACCAAAAGCACGCTCCACATCCTTCCTCTTTGCGTGGTGGTATTCATTAAATTTCTTCTGGATGGGCGGCATAACATCACGTTTCTCATAGCTATGGACCACCCCAGGCATTTTGTTGTAGATGCCGTCCACCAGATAGTATCCATGTTTGTACTCGTTGCCCATGATACGGAAATTGCAAGCGGGGGCTAACGCGTCATTGTCTCTGTCAAATAATCCCGACTGCGCCAACACATTCAAGTCGTTGTTAGACCCGGGCTCGCCAAAAAAACAGTGCCAGAACCATCTATCGTACGATGACACTGCTTGTAGAACAAGGTTTGGTTTCTTATGGTATCCCACGTGCCGCCCTGCTTTTTCAGTAGGACATAACCTCCACTCCCAATGGGTGCAATCGAGGCTTCCTAGCATTCCAGGAAAACCACGAGCTGCGTTTTGAGCCAATAACCTCTTAGTATCTTCGGTTGTTGGCAGCCTCATGTAACGGTCGTTAAATTCCCAAATTAGTGCATCCATAAACTTCTTAGCATACATGTATATTGTTGAAGCAGCCATCGCGGTGTAATCGTCTAAGCTATCCGCCGCCACCCCCTTTGCCAGGTGTTTCATGACGGCGAGCATTTTCATATGAGGAGTGTGACCCGAGATGTTACACGCATCTCTTCGCTGCAAAAAATCGGGATCTCTAGCGCAAATTTGAGGCAATATTCTAAGAAAAACTTCTCGGGGTAAACCATGACGTCCCTTAAAACGCTGAGGTCCAAACCTGCAACCGGGGTTAAAGTAGTCCTGCATCATCCTGGCATCTGCCTCCACACGACATCGGTTAACGGTTCTTCTAGTCAAGACCTGTACTGGTTCGGGTTGGTGCAAGTCATGCGCCTCCTGCAAAATTTGCTGATACATGATGACGAAATCTCCATGGCTATCATCGTGGTACCGTTTCGGGTATGTCGCCTCTCTCCGTCGGCGCATATATCTAACGATATCCGACTCCATTTTTCAGCTAAATATCAATTTAAATCATCATCGCAACGGATTTAAAATGGGGTATTGTTTTGTAAGCGGAATTAAGAAAATAACAAATAACGCACTTAAACATGGGATGTGAACAACATAAAAAAGGGATAAGACGAGGACCAACATACATGAGGAAAAACTTAATATATCATACAAGAACTAAATAGCAAACATGTACTACGCCCTAGCTAATCAACAGAATTTTAACCGGTTTCTTTGGTCACCCAAAAAAGCGACTATCCGGCACAACATCCATATCACTCCATCATCACCTCTAGGACCACTACCCTGCACACTACCTGGCTAACTACCACCCAAGCTAAGCCCTAAAAAATCACTTGAGGTGGGTAAGTCACTAATCACCGGGGAGGCATGCTCCAATAACGGGTTATGCTCTAGAGGGGGGTTACTATCATGAGGGTGAGGGACATAATAAGCATTCGATGCGGAAGGGTCTCCAGCCGGACGCTTGCGACGGTGTTGGGTTTCCGGCAAGGATACTCCAGCGCAATATGTGGTGGGAAATGTCTGTTCTTCCTGACTTGAATAGAATTGGCCTTCAGATGTTCCGGAACTACGATGGGTTATGGGGGTGTTATACACCGCTCGACGACGACTCTCATCATATGCCACCTGTCTGCTACTCTGAATCAGCCAGTATGCCTCCCCCGCAAACCTGCGTAACTCTTCCTAAAAAACAAAATAAAGTTTTTTTAAACAATTATGTTTAACAATGAAGAAACTCCAAATGAAAATGAAAATGAGATATAAAATGACTAACCTCCGAGACGTTGACGTCAGAAAAATTGTATGGGTTCTCTCCTTCCATGGGGACTGGAACTAGCTCCTCAAAGGAATCTTTGTAGAAGGGCAAGTCCCATTATAGGTTTGGGAGTTGCCTCATGGACTGTCCTGCTTGGTCATATGTGTATGTCTGGGATGACATTCTAGGGGGTGGGCCTTGGGTCATCAAACTACGGGGTATACCACCGTGACCAACTCCGATATCATCATGTGTGTCTATGTGAGTTGTTTTTGTCCTAAGGGCCCCCACGCTATGAGTTTTCCAAAATTTGGAATACACTTCATCAACGACAGGAAGGAAGTGATCACTAACCTCAACCTCCATACCATCTACTACTTCCTCCAATCTAGGTGGGTTGCATGGGATAACTATTGCACCAAACACCTGCCTCATACACCTCTCGGCCAGATAAACTTAAGCTCTTGAACCATCCTTGTCCTTAAAGACACATCTCCTCTTAGACATCTCAAGTGCGGTTTGGAATGCATCAGTGTGTTGGTGTTCACTATCCCCATACCAGGGGTCCCAGATAACCGCATCACCCATCCTAATATCTATCTGAGCGCGTGCATCTGACAGAGAGTGTTTGTGAAGATCTTTTTGTCCATTACTCCTAAGGTTCAACACATTAAATAGACTAATAGCGGGGTGTGGATCCAGTTCATCATCTCTCAGGTTTTCCTTCAAAACAGGTTGAAAATTATGGAAATAAAAATAATACCAGAACTCTAAGATCATCGACATGCCACCCATATCCTTCTGTTTGCACGAACTCCAGTCATCCAGGTGTTTGTACAGAACGCCCAAAGTTGGAGTACCCCAATCATAACACGCAACAGCATCCAAATTATCCAACACTATACACCATCGTTTATCTACTCTAACACTACAGTCTGCAAACAAAAAAGAACCAATACACCAGAGCAAGAACATTCTAGTCAGTTCGTCGGCAATGCCGCAGTTGTCAACATCGTCCCTACTTAAAATGTAATTAGCCAAGTGAGAAACTCGCATCGTGCATGCCTTGGAATCATAATCTCCAGTTCTCACATCTTGTAGTCTTCTCTGTGCCATAACATCTAACATACCCCGGAAATACCTAGCATCCATAGCTTCTACTTCTTGGGCCGTCATTGTTTCCTTTGGTAATTCTGGGATTGGCTTACCTCCTCCAATTGGAATACCAGTCAACCGATAGAAATCTAGAGGAGTCAAACTTATTTCAAACTCTTTGAAGTGAAAAGTTCTAGTCTTCTTCCACCACCTCTCACATATAGCTTCGGTTAATCCCTTATCCCATACCTAAAATTAAATTGGAATATAGAATCTAAACCACAACATTGAAGAATTAATAATGCACGGGGGTTGTTTCTAACCACTATATGGTAAAATTTATTTAAGTTCTTCCAAGTGCTCCTAAATGTTCCGTCTCGCTTATCTACTAAGTTGTCGGCCTTATGTTGTAACTCGTCGACACCGTGAGATAGTTGGGATAACTTCTCATACCTAGACCAATCGATATCATCCATTATCTAAAAGTGAAACACCAAGGGAAGCACAATCAACATGTGAATAACATAAATCTAACGCCTATGTTAATCTATGCACAATCAACATATGAATTCACACGTTCACATTCACATCACATGGAGGGATGCACATTGCTCAAATGAAAATCTTAGTCAAAGTGATAATAACAACATCAATTCCACCCCTTGAATCTTCTAAACATCAACTCAAAAGAATACATGACTTAATCCTAAAACAAATTGCAAAATGCTATAAACCACAAAATCAATTTTCAACAAAATAATATTTACAACAAAATCATATTAAATACATCATATTAACAACATCATATTAACAAAAAGTGTTCCAACCAAAACCATATTAACAACATCAATTTCACCCATATAATCAATTTCACCCAAAATCATATTAACAAAAACCATAATCATCTCAACCTCAACAAAAAACATTACATGAGTTAATGCTCAAACTCTATGGCCTAGCCTCAAAACAAAATTGTTAACATGCTTATCAAATTATAAATTTCAAATACATTCTGCCAACCATAAACACAATTAAAACAATCAATCAATTTATGAATCAATCATGGATTTATCTTTCACCTAAATTAACCCCAAATAACATAAACCCTAATTCCACATTTTAATTTTTTGAAATTAAATCAACAATTATCCTACTGCTCAATCAACATATTCAACATGATTTATTAATTAGCTTCTAAATCACACCATTAAAACTTAAATCAAAAACAAAAAATCAAATGAATCAATCAAAAAAAAAATTTTACCTACCGTGTGTGGAAATGCATATCAAATCGCTCAAAAACACCAGCAATAGTTTCCCCTCCTCTTCTACAACAAACCCTTGCTAGAGCACAACCACTTAAACACAAAATCGCCTTTAAAAAGTGGGGGAAATCAAGTTACAGGGCTTTTTTTTGAAGAACAAAAGAGAAAAGATAGAGAACAGATGCAGGAAGGGGCGAGTTCTGGATGTTTTTGTGTTTACAGGAAACGCAGTTTCTAACTGCGTATTGACCAGTCAACAAGGTCAATACGCAGTTAGAAACTGCGTTTTTGATTTACCCAATGAAACGCAGTTTCTAACTGCGTGCGACGCAGGTTCAAACGGCGTATCATCTACGAATCTTGGATCCCCATTACGCCTAGGCGAGCTGGTTGGGTGACGTGGATCCAAGCTTCTGCTTGAATCTTGGACCACGATTGGGGCTAGCCTAAGAGAGCACTCATGAAGACTAAAGTCTCTGAGTTCATCATTAGCATTGTGGCTGGAGTAATCGTAGACAAAACACCCTAAAGCCCCTACTACTACTTGAATAGTCATTGTTGTCAATTTGCTTCATTTTTTGGCAGCCTGAACTGGAAATCCAGAAAAGACTTCACTGTTTACTTTCATTATAATGTGCCCCTTAATGGGAAACTGATATAAATAACTAAAGGAACTTGTCTTTCGTGTGTTCCCTAGTAAATCATTACCAGTGTACCCCTAGTAAATTACCAGTCCATCACAAGTGTGCCCATAACATAACATTCAGTACAATATATCGTTGAATTCATACTACAATTGGATTCATTGAGCAAGCCTAACTTAACAAGCACCGGCTATCACATGTAGTCTACTTTAAAAATGCATAACTAGCTTGAGCCTAAATGTCATGAAACCCTTGATTGTTCAGAGCATGTAATTGTCCTCATGTGTGTAATATTGATCGGAAAGATTTGCAAAGATAGGAGTTTATTTGCAGAGAGGTTAGGTACTTGGGGTGCAATAGATGGCCTCCTTTCCTAACATGTATGAAAAAGCCATATGAAAAGTATTGTAGCCTCTGTTAGGGGTCTCAACAGTGTAATTTTGGTTTTTAATTTTATGTAAGGCCACCCGTGTCTTGGTTTATTTGAGATGTATTTAAGTACAACATAAAGTAGAAAGTCATATCTTCACCTTTTCCATGACCCTGGGTCCATTGACACATCATTAATATTTTATTTCAAAAATGATTTCTTTTAATTAAAAAATATTGTTATTGGGTGATAACTTTAAAGATAGTTTTTCCCATAATTATGACCCCTTATAAAACCTGGCACTTTTAGGACCGACCCCAAACGAATTAGGGGCGACACTAAAAGACAAAAAAGGTCACCCAAACGTAAATCTAAGATACCCCTTATCTTCGATTTTTCGAAATGGATAATATGACCTTATATAATCGGTAGCCAACACCATAATCGGTAGGTTACAGGTGAATCGGTAGGTTAAATTGAAAATACACCTACCGATTATTGTGTAAATACTTCGGCTAATAATCCCTTTTATAATCGGTAGCTTATCCAACTTGTAAGACTACCGATTATAAGGAGCCCCATATTCAACCCTGACCAAATTCCATAGGGTTTGAGGGGTGCAGAGCCAACCATAACCACTTGGCTTGAGCTGTGGATGTAGCCATAATCGGAAGCTTAATATGTTACACACACTACCGATTATAAGTTGCCCCAAAATGAGTTTTTTCTAAAATCCTTCACGTGATGAATTTTGAAATCTACCATAATCGGTAGGGTATATAATTATATAACCCACCGATTATAACGAGCCCCAGATCGAACCCTTGCCAAATTCCATAGGTTTTGAGTGTACAGAGCCAGGCATAACCATGTGGTTCGTGATTTGGATGTAGCCATAATCGTAAGCCAAATAGGTTACACAACCTACCGATTATAGGATGCCCCAAAATGAGTTTTTTCTAAAATCCTTCATGTGATGAATTTTTAAATCTACCGTAATCGTTAGAGTTGATTACTTCTTACCGTCCGATTATAAGAAGCCCCAAATCCAACCTATGCCAAAATCCATAGGTTTAGAGGGTACAGAGCCAGGCGTAACCATGTGGTTCGTGATTTGGATGTAGCCATAATCGGACGTCAAATTGGTTCCAAAACCTAACGATTAAATGTTGCCCCAAAATGAGTTTTTTCTAAAATCTTATTTGCAAAATTTTGAAATCTGACATAATCGGTAGATGATAAAACTTATACCCTACCGATTATAAGTGGTCAGGGATTCAACCTTTGCCAAAAACTATAATATTCGGTAGCCAAAACAATAATCGGTAGTTTCACAAAATAATCGGAAGCAAACTCTTGTAATCGTTAGGTTGGGGTATATATATTAGTGTTTGGAAAAAAATTTGACTCATTGTGAGGTAACTCCCGATTGAGTGAGAGAAGAAGAAAAAAAAAAAGAAGAAGAAGTGGGTATATGTTGCCAACTTCCGATTTTTGCCAACTTCCATAAACATGGATGGGTACGAAGAAGGACGTGAAGTTGTTGAAGTTCAAGGTTCACTACCGTTTAGAGATGACGATTTGGGGTGTATGTGGAATGATCCAAACTTTGATGGAGATGAAACCCTAGACGACGCTTTCATGGAAGAAAATGGAGAATCACCCGAGATCGAAGCTAACGATGCATCAAACATATAGGTATGTTGTTAACAAACTCTAATACCCATGTTATCCATGTTATGTGCGTTTGTGTGTGTTTTCGAACGTGAAAATTCGATTTCTGCATGCATTGAATGACATGAACGACAAATATTCGGTAGTTATTTAGTATAATATCTACCGATTATCAATAATAGGATATATTTTCATGTATAAATCTTCCGAATATGAAAAAATCCCCAAATTGAAAGCTTCAATTTCTCACAATCGGAAGTTGTATACATGAATAAACGTTCGATTATTGATATTTAATAATCGGTTGGTTTATGAATTTATAGTACCTCCGATTATTGAAGCTTTTTATACAGAAGAATTGTTCATTTGTGTATGTCGTTAATCGGTAGACTAATTTCGTACATTCCTACCGATTGCGTATAATCGGTTATGTTGTGTAGTATTAAACTACTGATTGTTTTTTAATCGGTTACTTATTATCTAAACTTCCTTCCGATTTCTAATGCATAACTTGTTGTTGTTGTGCGTAGGCTGTTGTAGCGGTTGATGAAGATTATTATTTGAGGACTGATACTTCCCTACACTATGCAAACGATTTGGTATGTTCATGAATTATCTTTTCTTTTTCCAATCATGTATGTTAGATGGTTATGCTTATTTTTTTTTGGTTTGTTATATGCGCATTTAGATATTTGGAAGTAAGGAGGAAGCAAAGGAATGGCTTATGAACAAGGCAAAAGAGAAGATGTGCGTGGTAGTTCAGAACCCTTACGTGAAGGACATTAGGTTTGAAATGGTTTGTGAGCGTGGTGGGAAGAAAAAGAGTCACGAGGGAAAGAATAATAAGTATGTAAGGAAGACGGAGAGGAAGAAGTACCGATCTCATACAAAGAAGATTGGATGCCCATTTAAGATTGTCTTCTATAAGCCTGGTGGTAAGGAAATTAAATATTGGAAAATGTCTAAAGTTGCTAATGGTTGTCACAACCACGATGATCCGGATACTCTTATTGGACATGTAATGGTTGCGAATTTAAAACCACATGAAATGGAGACGGTAAGGTCTATGAGTATCCAAAAGGCGAGTGCGATCTTAAGTAAAATAAAGGCGGACGACCCCGACAACTTGTCTTCTTTGTCTACAATTAGGTCGGCCCTAGCTACGATCAAAAGGACGGAATGAGATGGTAGAACGGTCGTGCAACAATTGCAGTGGTTAGCTGAGTTACACGACTACACATTGAGAACGGAAGAAAAGGATGGTAAAGTGGTACGTATTTTCTTGGCACATCCCGAAATGATAAAATTGGCTTAGTGTTTTCATCAAATTTTGTTGATAGATGCCACTTATAAGACAAACAAATATAACATGCCGTTGTTGAACATTGATTGTCACACTTCGGACAAAAACACGTTTACGATTGCATGATGTTTAATGGATCATGAGAACAACGTGAGTTTCATTTGGATGTTGGATACGTTGAGGTCCATTTACAATGGGGATGATTTTCCAAGGGTTATTGTAACGGATAACGATCAAGCCTTAATGCATGCAATAGCGGTAGTGTTTCCTGAAGCCCGAAACTTGCAATGTACGTGGCAAATTCAAGGCAACCTCAAACACAATTGCTATCACCATTTCCAAGCTAAAAAACCAAGGAAGGGTACCAAGAGGTCGAAGGAAGAGGATGAGCGCATTACTAAATTAACCGCGGAAGAACGAGAGGAAGAGAAGAGGTTATTTGATGAAAAATGGAAGGAGGATGGAATAATTTGGAGAGCGTTCATGAAAGCATGGGACAAGATCGTTTGGTCAATGACCAAGGAAATTTACGAAAGAAACTTGAAGAAATTTGAGGAAGAATATGGAAAGGACTACCCAAAACCCGTTGAGTATTGTAAAACACAATGGTTACCGATTAAGGAGAGGTTTGTGTATGCATGGACATATGAATATCGTAACTTCAAGAACGAGGTGGCAAGCATTGCGGAGGGGTCTCATGGCCGATTAAAGAAAATACTTCTAGGTAGTCAAAATGGAGTTGTGTCGATCCAAGAAGCAATTCATGAATTCACCAATCGTGATTTCATAAAGATTAAGGATTCTATGCAATTTAGTGTACATAAATTCCCTACGGAACATGAAAGGGAAAGATTGCTTCTAAGGGGCATTGTTCATAAAGTTTCAAAATGGGCAATAAATTACATGATGGAACAATTGAAGTTGTATAAAGCTTACGATGACGAGAATACGGTTTGTGTTTGCAAGGATATGATAGGTATTGGTCTCCCATGTCGTCATAAAATGGGTAGGTACGTCGATGTGATTGACATAAATGATATTCATCCATTTTGGAAGCAATTAAATTTCACTCCAAGCACCCCCGTAGTCGATGGTCCATCGTTCATGGAGTCGGAATTGTATGCAAGAATAGACGATCGTTATGCTACAACTAATGGCGCCAAGAAGCAAATATTGATGCATGATTTGGAGCAAGCTCTTCACCCTCGTTTAAGGGAGGTTGATGAACCTATTAAGCAAAAGGGGCCGGGTAGGCCAAACACCGAAGTGTCGAGGACCATTGAAAGAAAATAATTAAAGGAGCATTTGTCTAACAAAAGAATATTGTGTCGGCATGAGCGTTCGGAAGCCGAATATGAAGATGAGCCGCAACCCAAGAAAAGAGGTCGTCCAAGAAAAGATCAAAATGGACCAACCGCCAGACAAGTGAGTCCAAAGGTCTCTATGAAGCCTTCTCAAGTAAGTCAAGTCGATGCGGTGGAAGAAGTTGTGTTAGTGGAGACCCAAACTAGCTCCGTAGTTATTGATCAAATGAGCGACTTGCAACAAACACAATCAACGGAAATGGTGACTATAAGAGATAAGTATGGTACTCTTCGTTGTCCTAGGAATTTTCATGGAAGACCAACACGATCAAGGTATACGATTATAGAAGAGTATATGACACAACTCCCTCCACTCATTGTTCTATTTGTTTTGTCCACCGACGAGGTTGATGGGGATGGCAATTGTGGGTTTCACGTCGCCTCGGAACAAATCCAATACTTTGGAGAGGCGGTGAACTAAGATGTCACCCAATGGCAACATTTAAGAACTAAAATGGCGGTACAACTAATAAAGGACAAGGATTTCTATTTGGAGATGATGAAGGAAGGAGATAGGCACGACAAATAACTAGAGTTCAAAGACTTTGTTGCGCGTGTAAAGTGCCGAAAGGGATTGAAGACAATCGGATCCAAGTATTGGATGACAATGCCTAAATGTGGATATATCTTAGCGGACGCTTTGAATTGCGTGGTACATTTCTTTGTTCCTCCTAGGTATGGACATTCTTTTAAGTTTACACCTACAAGGACGGTTTGCGATGAATCGGTTAAAGATAGAAGAATTGTTATGGCATTTGTGAATGAGATGCATTTTATCGGTTTAAGAGTAAAGAGGGATTTCCCATTACCTCCATTGGGTGGTTGGAGTGATTACTTCCCAACAAATCATTGTGACGATTGGTTGAAACAATATGAGACCAACATGTTGGATTGGGATCGCGTCATGAAGGAGGATTTCCCGGAAGGCCTACTGGAATTGGTTCCCTCGGATGATGAAGATAAATGATCGTTATGTTTGAAAGATGTATTTTGGAAAGCCCTATTTGTACATGTTTTTTTGGAATTTTTTGGAAAATACTGTGAAGTATAAAGCTATAATCTGTAGTTCTATTTTTAATATATTAACCGATTATACAAACTTTTGTAAACAGACTCAATCAATATTATAATCGATTATTAACTTTTTTGAATTTATCTTCCGATTGTAAGGCTGACAAAACAACTGAATTTTTTTTCCCAGAATCGGTAGATTACATATTACATAAACATCCGATTGTCACCAAACTCTGACAAAAAATAAACTGAAAATTTTTCCCAGATTCGGTAGACAACACATTGTATAAACTTCCGATTGACAACAAACTCTGACAAAAAATCTAAAAATCTTCCCAGAATCGGTGGACAACATATTGCATAAACTACCGATTGTCACCAAAGTCTGAAAACGCCGAAAATCTGCCTGAACCGGTAGACAATATAAAATAATAACGTCCGATTGTAACCATCAATCAACATTTACACTGTTGCGACGGACTTCAGGAATTCATAACTTCCATCATAAGTGAATTCTTCACCCTTTTCCACTAAGTACTGTCTTTTTGCGAGTGTCTCATACATAAACAAACATAAAATAATGTCAACTTCGTTTTAGTAAGAAAGATTAGACACCCGGTGTTATTTAAAAAGAATAATCGAGTTAAAAGGGTATCCGCAACCAGGTATAGCTCGCCTTCACCTTCCTCGGGCAAATCCATCTTTACTGTCATCCTCCCAACTTGAAACGAGCTTTCCTTAATCACTATATCTCCGATTGAAAACGGGTTCAGACGTCGTGTAACTATTTGAGCCTTGGCTTCGTTGGTTTCGCTAGAAGCTTCCAAGCTTCTTGCAAAGTGTTCGAATGGTCCAGCTCCCCATTCACATTTTTTGGACAGCGTTTGTGCTTAGGTTGTTGCGCGGAGTCCCCATGACAGAATGGGGAAAGAAAAGGTCGGTTGCGAAAAGGTTGCTCGGTCGACTTACTAGCATTTGAAAATCATGGGCTAGCGCCAACGGGTCCTCTTCGGACGCTTGGGTTCCTTCAATAGCTCGTTGATGTGATAACCCGTGGGACGATTTGTTGGGAACCCTTCGGGCA
Source organism: Papaver armeniacum (assembly GCA_023531295.1). NCBI lineage: Eukaryota > Viridiplantae > Streptophyta > Magnoliopsida > Ranunculales > Papaveraceae > Papaver > Papaver armeniacum. The sequence continues at coordinate 18,161 of JAJJWW010000314.1, read as the reverse complement.
GGGGATGTCGGCAGAGGGTGTACGCCCAGTTTTGCCTTGTTGTCGAGTGCCCATAAGCGTCCCAAAATCATGTCATGATCTAGTTCTTTGACGATGTGGAACTTACTGTGCGTTATAGCATTTCCTATCTCGATCTCTAGGTTGATGTAGCCATGCGCGTTCAAAGCCTCTCCTCTCAAGCTCTTAATCACAGACGGAAATAGGTAGCGTCTTGCTTTGTAAATCCGGCTGCCTTTAGTGTCTTGAAAGTGATGATGTTGTGGTCGAGGTCGTGTCGATGAGCGTGTCGTCAAGTTCGCACCTCTTAAACGGGACGTGGTCAGCAGTCCCAGTTCTCCACTTCGCTTGTTTGGGAAGCTTGGGCCCCTTGGCGTGGATTCCGAGGGGAAAAAGACGTTTGCGGATACAACACGATTGAGAGCTGCGAAAATATCTTGGCGCTGAACCTTGGAGAGATAGAGAATTTCGCATATATGTCGCATCATGGATTGCACAAAGTCTCGTGCACGGAGTCCCCGTGTGGGAACCGCAGTTTCTTATTGGGAGTGGGTCTCGATGCACTCTTTCGTCTCCTAGCTGGAGTTCTCCTGCTTCTATCCTTTCCTTGAAAATATGCTTTAATCTGTTGCAATCGCTAGTCGGGTGGTGAACGAACCTGTGGTAATGGCAGTATTTGGGATTTGCCATCTCAGCCTCAGTTGGTGGACGTCTAGGCGGTGGAAGTCTGATGACATCATCTTGAACCCAGGCTTCTAGGAGGTCAATCACCTCCTCGATGGGGAATGGGAAATCAAGGACATTTCCTTCGGTCCCACGATGCTGCACAAGAGTTTTAGTGGCGATCTTCCGTTGCGAGGGCTCCCGTTGCGCCGGCGCTTCACGTTTCGGCTGGTGGCTCGTAGTTGCGGCTTTCCTTTTTCCTCTTTCGTTCACTATGTTCACGGAGGATGAGCCGGCATTAAATTGTTTGCTGATGAGGCGCCTACTCCCGCGAGTTTCGCGTGCGTCTTCAGTTCGAGTTGGCCTAGTCCTTTCCAGTAATGCTGGTGCTGTTGTTGCAGATCGTCTGGCGGCCTCATGGAGTTCGGAGAATGTTTGGAAACGCAAGTTTTCTAGCAGGGCGCGGTAGATCGGGACCATACCATTGATGCACGCGTTTACCAATTGTTGCTCGGTCACGTTTGGGTCGTGGCAGTCGAGTGCTTGAACCCTGAACCTTTTGACGAAATCATTCGGATGTTCGTTATCCCACTGGTACATTCTCCCGAGGTATGAAAAGGTAACTTGTTCAGACACGAAGAAATACTTCCTGTAAAACGCGGTGACCATGCTACTCCAGTTGGGAATGTCAACAGGGGATGTTTGTTGTACCATGTATACGCCTTCCTAAGTGATTTTGAAAATTCCCTTAAACGAAGAACGTGATTATATTCATGTTCACCCAAGGATTCCAGAAACGAGAAACATGTTCGCGTGCATTCCTGTACCATCATACGGGGTAAATTGAGGGAAGAGTACCCCCTTGGGAGAGGGATTCTCTGTATTTCGGACGGGTAAGGGGTTGGTGATGATGTACAACGAACTCATCATGCTTGATTCGGTCACGTAGGAGTTGTTCCAAATCCTCTCTCGTGACAAAATTTGGTGGTTGATTTCTCTCCAACGGGACTCTAGTGCGAGTTTCTTCATCCGTGGAGGCGTGCTCTACCGAGGTGCCAGCGTCAGGGTTGTTGGAGATGTTTCTAGGCGTCTTTGGAGGATGCGACTCACGGGGTAGTCGCTCTGTCAGGGTTTTGAGAAAGGTGAGCACCTCCTTTTGTGTTGAAACCATGTCCGTGCTGGGCTCCGCTGCGAGCGTCTCTGTCGTTCCATCAAATCGGCGATGGTGACGTAAGGGCGACTTCCTCTAGTCCCTCCGGTCTCTCGTCCCGTCGGCGGGGGTAATTGGAGCCTTAGTTGTCGGAGGCGCCATGCTGGAAGAAGCATTCGGGGTCGCGGTGGCGGCCCTAGCCCTGGTGACTCGGGGCGTGACACCTGAATTGATATTCTCGTTGCCGTGATTAGAGGGCTGTGCAGAGACGCTAGAGGAGGAAGCGGCTCTGGCCCTGGTGATAGGCGGTGTTACACTTGAAGGAGTGCATTCGATGTTGCTGTTGTCAGCTGGTGAAGTAACTATGTTATGGGGGGAGACGCCAACATCAGGAATGCGTTCTGCATTGATGTTCTCTGCAGCCGCTCCAGATCTGAGTTCCACCATGTTGGGATTTGACGTTCGGGAAACGAAATCAGGAGTTGGAGTTGATATTGTAGCCGATAGATCAATCCTCCCGCCGTGGTCGCCAATTGTTTATGGGTGAAAATCGTTTCGCCGATTTCTGTAATTTCGGTGGGTGAGTGAGAAACCGATTCAAACCCTAAACAAATGTGCCGCACGTGAGCACTTTTATAGGTTCGAGTGATCGATCCAGCACAAGTCCGGCATAAACCAAGAAATGGCCGTTCCAGAGACTTGCTTCGGTCACAAAGTGGAGGGGAGAAGGGTTGATCCGGGAAGGAAGAAAAGAAAGGTGTTGAGGAGAGTAGTATCTCGACTTTGTATCGAAAAGAAAGCTTAGGAAGCTTGCAAGAGATGGAAGATTTTGAGAGAGCTTGCAAAGTTGCCTTTCGAGAGTGTAAGTGTAGTATATTTCTCCCGACCCGAGACTTGTTGTCCGGTGGAAATAGGTAAGACCTATTTATACAAGTCGAGATTGAAACGTACCACGGCCTCATGAAGGAAGAGAGTAAAGGGTGAAATAATGGGAGGAGGTAGTAATCGCATGGTTTAACGGGCGAAAACGTTTTTCACCATTATTTCCTCTTTTATTTGACCGCTTTATTCCTTTTCACGCTTTCTTAATGTGAGCGTAGTGTACGCCGCATCTTTGTGACCGCCAAACCAAAACCCTAAAGAAGCATCCCCAGTTTGTGTTGATGTCTCGAGTGTTGGTTGCATCTTGAGTGCAAGTGGCGCTGCTAGTGGCGCGTATGGCATGTTCCAATGGCATGTGCGGAATGCCTTGGTGGTAGTTTGCACGGTTTGCAAGTTGGGCTACCAGCGTGTGTGCTTGGCATGTGCCGATGGCATGTGCGAATGCCTTGGTGGTAGGTTGCACGGTTTGCAAGTTAGGCTACCAGCGTGTGTGTTTGGCATGTGCCAATGGCATGTGCGGAATGCCTTGGTGGTAGGTTGCACGGTTTACAAGTTAGGCTACCAGCGTGTGTGCTTGGCACGTGCCAATGGCATGCGTGGCCATTAGGGCCGTGACCTTGATAGGGAAACTAGCTAGCGAGCATGTTGGCATGTGCCAATGGCATGCGTGGCCGTTAGGGCCGTGATTTTGCTAGGGAAATTAGCTAGCGAGCATGTTGGCATGTGCCAATGGCCTGCATGGCCGTTAGGGCCGTGACCTTGATAGGGAAACTAGCTAGCAAGCATGTTGGCATGTGCCAATGGCATGCGTGGCCGTTAGGGTCGTGATTTTGCTAGGAAACTAGCTAGCGAGCATGTTGGCATGTGCCAATGGCATGCGTGGCCGTTAGGGCCGTGATTTTGCTAGGGAAACTAGCTAGCGAGCATGTTGGCATGTGCCAATGGCATGCATGGCCGTCGGGGCGTGATTTTGCTAGGAAACTAGCTAGCGAGCATGTTGGCATGTGCCAATGGAATGCGTGGGGCCATGTTGACCTAGTTGCATGTTTTGCAAGCCTAGGGCGCTATGTTTGGCGTGGGCCAAAGGCATAGCGGCTTGGAGTATGGCTTGCGACACGTGTTGGCATGTGCCAATGGCACGTGCGGCCATGTTGACCTAGTTGCAAGTCGGCAAACCTAGGGCGCTATGTTGGGGCGTGGGCCCAAGGCATAGCGGCTTGGAATTTGGCGTTGTTGCCATGGTGCGCGAGGGTGCGGCTTGGAAATATGGCTTGCGGCATGTGTTGGCATGTGCCAATGGCACATGCGGCCATGTTGACCTAGTTGCAAGTCTTGCAATCCTAGGGCGCTATGTTGGGCGTGGGCCTAAGGCATAGCGGCTCGGAAATATGGCCTGCGGCACGTGTTGGCATGTGCCAATGGCACGTGCGACCATGTTGACCTAGTTACAAGTCTTGCAAACCTAGGGGCGCTATGTTGGGCGTGGGCCCAAGGCATAGCGGCTTGGAAATATGGCTTGCGGCACGTGTTGGCATGTGCCAATGGCACGTGCGGCCATGTTGACCTAGTTGCAAGTCTTGCAAACCCTAGGGCGCTATGTTGGGCGTGGGCCCAAGGCATAAGCGGCTTGGAAATATGGCTTGCGGCACGTGTTGGCATGTGCCAATGGCACGTGCGGCCATGTTGACCTAGTTGCAAGTCTTGCAAACCTAGGGGCGCTATGTTGGGCGTGGGCCCCAAGGCATAGCGGCTTGGAATTTGGCGTTGTTGCCATGGTGCGCGAGTGCGGCTTGGCAGCACGGTTGCCATGGTGCGCAGTATGCGGCTTAGTTTGGCATGGTTGCCATGGTGCGCGAATGCGGCTTGGTTTGGCATGGTTGCCATGGTGCGCGGTATGCGGCATTTTGGCATGGTTTCCATGGTGCGCGAGTGCGGCTTGGTTTGGCATGGTTGCCATGGTGCGCCGGTATGCGGCTTGGTTTAACATTGTTGCCATGGTGCGCGTATGCGGCTTGGTTTAACATTGTTGCCATGGTGCGATGATCTGCGACTTGGTTTGGCATTGTTGCCATGAGTGCAGTGATATCTTGGTTTTTGGCATTGTTGCCATGGTGCGTGATATGCGGCTTGGTTTAATTATTGCCATGGTGCGCGATATCGGCTTGGTTTTGGCATTGTTGCCATGGTCACGCGGTATGCGGCTTGGTTTTGGCATTGTTGCCATGGTGCGCGATATGCGACTTGGTTTGGCATTGTTGCCATGGTGCGCGATATGCGGCTTAGTTTTGGAATTAGGGTTCGTGTTTGAAAACCTAATCGGTATTTTGAAAAAAAATACCCTATTAATTATTTACACCTGAGTTAAATGCTCTTATTTAATGTGTTGCGGGTAACACTAGGTCATGGGGTTTTGATTTTACCCCTTGTCTAAAAACCACCATCAACATCGGGTTATAGTGTATGAAATTTATTCTCGGATGCACTCCCCACGCTTTGTAAACTGAGATATAATATATGAATGGAACTATATAATCAGCACAACAAAGTTTTTGGTATGAGGTTCCCCTATAGTTTATGTGATTGTTGACTTTGATGATTGACTAAGTGTTGACTTTGATCGTTGACTAATACACGAAATTATTATTTTTTACAAAAAAAATGGAACAGCATGCGCATGCCCAGCGTGCGTGTTATACCAGTGTCGAACCAAAACATCCCACACCAAGCAAGTTGGAAGAATCATTAAATCGAGTTTGTAGCTTTAAGTTCACTGTAAGAAACCCCTTCAAGCTGATTATCCGCGTCGATAGACGTCGAAGGTAATATGAATTTACACCTTCTTCTCCAATAAAGAGTGACAAAAAACAGAATCAAAGTTAAAAACAATAAAGCTGCAATAATATGATGATAACTATAACTTCGATTGGCATTGATTTCTTCTGTTTCCACTCCGTATGGGGATTTATTGGGACAGAGCAATTCGGCAACTTCAAGTCAGGTATACCACCGCAAAGCTTACTATTTCCTTCAACCGAAAATGCACTGATGTTCTTATAGACTCCTCCTTTGGGAACTTCTCCCTCTAGATTATTATAAGATAAAGACAATTCGATGAGCGCTAAATTTTCTAACCCTTTCGGTAGTATACCAGACAAATTATTGTGAGAAGATTTAATTTTTCAAGACCGTTTAACAAAGTGATGTCTGGAGGAATAATTCCTTGAAAGAAAGTTATTCTGCAAATTCAGATTTGTTAAGCTTAAACACTTGGAGATGGTACGTGGGATTTCACCAGATAATTTGTTTTCCGACAGGTCCAACCCACCCAAGAGCTTCCAAGTTACCTACTACCAGTGGTAGTGCACCGGTTAATAAGTTATTAGCTAAGTTTAGAACAATTGATAAAGAGGGAAGTTCAAAAACTTGTTTCGGTATACTGCCACTTAATTTGTTGGCGCGTAGGGCCAAGACTTGCAAAGATTTACAATTTCCTAGACTTGATGGAATTAAACCTGTGAAGTGATTGTCTTCCAAAATGAGGTATTTGAGTTGTGTTAAGTTACCCAAAGAGGAAGGGATTGAATCGGATAATTTGTTAGATCCAAAGTCCAATCTTCCAAAATTTCGAAGGTTTCCAATACCTGGAGGAATATTTCCAGATATCTGATTATTTTTGAAATCTAGTGTACGAAGGTTTGTTGTGAGATTGGCTGTAGATCTAGGTAATACTCCACCGAAATTGTTAGATCCCGCATGCAGAGTCTCCAAATTGGTACATTTGGTTAGGGAGTTGAGGAAATTCAGATCGTTAGCTTTTCCATACCAAGATCATAAGGCACTGATCCCACTAAATTGTTGCTTTGCAATTGTAACGCTATAAGTTGAGACATATTGGAAAATGAACTTGGAATGTTGCTTGTAATCGAAAAAAACTGGAGGTTTGGAAGTATGAAACCAATATCAAAAGGGATGTTACCATGGAGTTGATTATACATGAACGAAAGTTGTATAAGTGATGAGAGATTATAGAGTGAAGAAGGGACAATACCTGATAACCTATTCCACGTTAGATCCAGAATGTTTAAGCTTGTTAGCTGGCTTAGAGTTTGGGATTCTTCCTCCAAATTGTTATAACCAAGATCAAGATCAGTAAGAGATGATGAAAGGTTTCCTAAAGAAGCTGGGATCTCCTGAAAGATTATTACTATCAAGCCGAATGATTTTAGATTAGATAAGCAACCTAATTCATTTGGAATTCTTCCCACTAGCTTATTTTGAGAAACATCAAGGTACATGAGATTAGTCAATGAGTGAAAAATATTGGCTGGAATTTCCCCCTCAAGGAATTGTGCAAAAGCTCCAACCATTTCAATTGAAAAAGATGACCAATTTGCTGGGGAATTTTTCCATTTAAACTGTTGTCGTGGAGGATGAGTTCTTTAAGGAAGCTAAGGTTACCAATGTGAAGAGAAATGGAACCTACCAATCTTTGGGAATTAAGATCTAACCCGGTGACTCTACTACGACTACATGTAACACCTTTCCACTCGCAAAAATGAAGAGATTTATTCTTGTCGTTCCAGGAACTCAATATTCCGAGTGGATCTTGAGTTATTTCATTCTTGAAAGCAAGTAACGCCATACGGTCATTGGCTTTGTTATCCCTAATCGCAGCAACGCAATTAATATCTGTGGACATGTACGAGATGATGAGAATAAGTCTACATAATAGTAATACTACGGTACCGAACTTGAGACTGAGCAGCTGTGGTAATAACTTCATCTTTGTAACGTGAACAAATTTAGAACTTTAATAATTGGCAAAGAATTTGAAACGAATAGGAATGAAGGTTTAAGTTAGTCGGATTAATTAGTTGTATTAGTTAACTGGATTTTATAAGTTAATGTTGCCTCATGAACGAAGTGTAGTATACGTTCAAATGGGGCATCATTGGAAGTCTTTGTGATGATTGAGTTTAAGTAGACCCTTAAGCACTAAAATTAGTTGCATATGATCCCATTTAAGTTAGTGGTGCCTAAAAAGAGTGTTATAGACGCCTAATTAAATAATAAGAGTGTTATAGACGTTCGCATTAATTAATAGTAAGGCTAGCCCCAACGGGATCCAAGATCCCACTTAAGGCATTGTAGAAGTGTCGTTTTACGTGAGCAGGTGGCTCAAATCCGAACGAGTCTTTGCGTTGACTTGGATCCAAATTGGAACTACCCAAGGTACGCTGTTTCAAACCTGCGTATGGAAAAAGCATAAAGCGCAGATTACAAACTGCGTATGAAAAAAAAAATCCATGGAATATTCTTGAACGCGCTTTGAACTGCGTCGCACGCATATTGAATCTGCATATTCTTTAAACGCGATGACAAAGGAAAATATTTTGAACTTCCTTGGTAGCCTTGAGTTCAAAAGTTAATTCGCGGCTCCATAATCGTAGGATCCAGTAGATATGACATCGAAAACTCAAACTTAACCACGGTTATCTAGCCGTTTTTTTTACATACGCGTATCTTTTCAAGATATTTCCTATACTTACATTTTCAGTTCCCGGGTTTTCATATTCGTCATTCATTTTTTGCGCCAAAGATGAAATGTCAAGGCTCCAAAAAAACTGCGCAATATTCAAGTTTTGTTATGTGATATAGAGAAGCGACAAATATAGAAAAAGCAGTGTCATCTATGAAGATGAAGACGTAATGGATGTATGAAACTGCTTGAAGTATAAAATGGAAGTGCAAGGTCGTAAGCCAGACAAGGTAAAAAAACTTCTTCTCATCTTAGAATAAACTTGCATTTCGTGTCAAGATGGGTCATAAAATTCGTGATCGTAATCGATCTTTGGAGAAAATTGCAAGGGATAGTGACAAGTTTCATTTTGATGTTATTACTTCTAGCACTCTAACAGACTTTAACAAGCTCATTAGTAGAGAAACTTGCAACACCAAAACATAAAACTCCCAAGAACCCTAAGATGTATTCAATGTATCCATCAAAACTCCAGCCCAAGAAAGAGTCGCTCATAAAATGACCACCAAATAATAAAACTCCCCGGAAACTTAAAATGTATTCATGGTATCCACCATGGGTTTGTGTCGACCTTTTCCTGAACATCATCAATAGGCGAATTATCTCTGTCTTCCGGAAAAGAATAGCTTTCAATAAGAACCATAACCTGACCTGATTCATCGACAACAATTGAAATACAAGTAAAAATGTTTGTTTCATAGAATTCAATTATATAGATAATTGAGAGGAAAAAGAAAGATGTCTATTCTAAATAAAAAATAAATAAAAATAAAAATCAAGAAACAAAATTAACTAATGTTATTAACTAAAATCACTTGTGGTGGTCTTGAATGGAATAGACAGTTAGTTGTATCTTAGTGGTTCCATACAACCAGAAGTTATTCCTACACCATTATTAACCCAATAAGGTTCACTTGTGGCTCACTTGGTATACTAAGTGATCAAAGCGAACGTTTGAGATGAAATGAAATCAAGATGTATTTCTTATCTCTAGAAGAAAATTACCAGTAGTAAGGTTACGAGATAAAAGCTTTGCTTTTGTGATTTTATTTGGAACTCAAGTTCTTATTTCGGATTAATGTCGGGTTTTCCAAAAGAATAAGATATATGAAAGATCCTATCTTGGTGCAAAAAAAAAAAAATTAAGAGCTTTGCAAGCAAAAATTCTGGTATACGATATGTGAAATATCTTGGAAAATATACTTGGATATATAAAAATCCGGCTAGATAACTGTGGTTAAGTTTGCAGTTTGCTGATGTCATATCTACCAGATCCTACGATTATGGAGCCGCGAATTCAGCGCGAGTTCAAAATATTTTCCTCCTCGGATGACAAACTGCGTGGCTGTTAAATATGTGTTTGACCTTTTTCCTACACCGGTTTACAACACAATGTTAAACGCTGAGTAATTTTAGTATACTTTCTCAAATAGAACTCGGTTGAACATAGCCCGATTATGTAGATAAAAACACTCGTACTAATCGGCATGCGTTGCCATTAAGTCATCCCGGACTAATATTTTGGATAACGATACTTCGATAGAAATCTTGTTATCCTTATCAACACTATAACGGCAAGATTTTTTTTTAAGGGGATTTCATTTATAAATAATAATAATTTTTTTCCTATAAATACACTCAAAAACACACCATCAAACATAAAAACGCTTCTTAATTTAGCGGGATAAAAATGAATTCCAATCGCAAGGGAAAACAAATTGTGTGTGTAGAAACAAACCAAATTTGTCCGCTTTGTTTCCTTGAAGACCATTGACCATGCAATGCCCTTGGATGTATTCCAAGTGCCCTTGAGAGAGGTTGTCCGGGAATAAAATTGTTATTAGAAGCGGAACCTGGAAAAAGTAGGTACCTTCGATGCCGGATTCGATAATTTCCGTGAAGAAGCTCAATGGTTAGAAGATGCAATCAAGTCCAAAGATGATAAAAATATTAACGTACTCGTGCAAAAACTTCAAAGAGAAAGGTATGATTAGGTCGCTCCAAACGAGAGTCTAGAGAGTTACGGTCTCGTATTGTTGAGGAATACAACGCACGATGGCGGGAGAGACAACCGGATCTCTCAAGTCACTCAAACGAGTAGCCACATTGAAAAAGGAAGTTAAAAGATATGTTGGTCATGTTAGAGAGGTTTTCAGGGCTAACCCAAGCGGGAAAGCGACCATAATCCATGGTGAGCTTAAGTAAAATTAATTTATGCGGTGTTTATTATATATAAAAGGACTTATATCCTAATCCATAGTTGGTCAAATTTAATTGCGATGCCGGGATGGAGAGGTACTCTACGAGGAAGATCGAGAAAGATCCAAAACGGCTTGGAGACATCAAAAGGTTTTCGAAATTTTGAAGATGCACTTTCCCAGAGAATATGATCCGTCCATCTTAGTTCCTCAAACTTGCAGCCAAGCCTCCCAGCCAGAGCCAACCTATGGGCGGAATTCGAGACCCAATGATGAAACGTTTAACGATTCTCAAACCACAAACGGTGAATCCTCGGACCAGGACGAAGAAATGCATTTTATCGTGATCAAGGTCCCCGGCGTGCACCAGGTAGGGAACAGTCTAAACGAGCTAGAGCGGAAGAGAGAAGAGTCACTGAAGGAGTGAACCAGACATTAGCATATTTCCAACATAGGGATGGTCAAAGGTTTGAATGGGACCAAAAAGAGGTTGAGGATATGATGAATTTTCTAAGAACAGATGATGGCGGTCCGTCTATTAGAAATTTGGCGGCGAGCACCGAGTTGTTAGCTAGGAACAAACAACGTGAGGCCCGACATGGAGATAATGAGAATTGATCTGCGTCAAATAACCGACGAGTGAAAGGGAGTATTTCGTGAATCTCAAAAATGAGATTATGATTCGCCAGGGGTCCAGTCGCCGTTACACCTAAGTTGGAGCAGTTGGTTGCATTTAACTATTGTCTGGAACTTTAGTATTTACTTAATCGTGTCGCATTATGTAGTTTGGTTTTTCCTTACATCCTTCTTGTTTTTTATTCCCCCCTAGGTTGTCGTTGTGGTATTTAATTTGCAATGTCGCAGTTTCTTTATATGTTGTACCTCTTAATGTTATTTAGACTTTTCGATTCGAATGAGACCACCTTAAACTTAGTTGAAACATTACTACATATTATTATTAAGAATACATCTTAAGTATGTAATCATTCCACATTGTATGCGGGCATAACGTCCTTTAGTAGCTCGTATAGATCATCATACATGAAAGGCAGCTAATTCCGCACGGAAATCGACCCGGGCTCTTGTTTTCTGTAAAAGGTAGTTAAAAAAAAATTAACTATGCATTCGTAGTTATAATAATAGAGGTAACACTCGGTATATATTGAAGGATTTGCTTACTAACCCGAGCTTCGTACAATAGCGTAGGATGGCTTATGTTTACATGCAGCAGACATGCAACAAAAGCATCAACATCCACGGTTATTAGACCAAATCTTTTTTTTACCGAGGCTTTAGTGCGGTTGTTGTCGTTTCCGGTAGATCTTCAAAGTTTTGAAAAACACGGTTCCAGAAAACTTTTGGATCTTCTAAAACCCCCTGTGGTATTCCATGATTTGTTCCCGCAATCCATGCTCCCACTACTCCTAAATCTGCATCACCGGTGAAGCGCATAGTGGTGGAATGATATTGAAAGGCAAACTTATCGGCGGTTTTTATAGTGGTAGTCGATGAAAAAGGTAATCTTGTGAACAGCAAAGGACGTTTATAAGTGCAACAGTAATGGGTCATTTGTAAATAGTAAACATGCTCTTTCCAAAAGTTTAGGTCGTTTTGCTTATTTAAGTGTATGTCGAGTGACTAGCGGTACATAGGCTCAATCATCACAGTTGGATTTGGCGAATGAGGGCGCATTTATCGGAAAAATCTTTGTAATCTAAAAATGAATATTAGTAAGACAAATAAGAAAGCGAATTTGTTACGAAAAATTATATCTTAAAATATCGTAATTATTAATTAAAATTATAAAAACATAACAAGTCTTAAGAAACAAGGGCAGTAGTAGTCTTATAAAGGCAACAATGGTGGCATCCTCACTTACTAAAGTAAGTGCATTTCCTCCTACTCTCCGTTCTCATAAAAGTTATCATCACCCAATGGGTAAACATCAGCGTTTTCATCCACATCGGTAGTACATCGGAAGTGAGGATGCCATCATCCTCTCACCAGGGCCCAATTCCTGATGTCGCAATCCTAGGAGGTGACGTGCCAAATGTGCTCGTGATATCGGCTTGCAAGTCTCCGAGTGGGCATGGCTCGAGATAATCTGGCGGTCTTACGCCCACGTTACCTTGTACTAGAGGTGTATCTTCTCATTCATCCAAAGTTGCCCATTAGTATCACGGTACTCATTTCCACACACATGTTATGCATAATTAAACACGCTCTCATAATAGTGTGTATGTCACGATGAGACCAGTAACGACAAGGATTCCTTATTATACCCCATTTCGACTTTAGACCACCAAAAGCACGCTCCACATCCTTCCTCTTTGCGTGGTGGTATTCATTAAATTTCTTCTGGATGGGCGGCATAACATCACGTTTCTTATAGCTATGGACCACCCCAGGCATTTTGTTGTAGATCCGTCACGGATAGTATCCATGTTTGTACTCGTTGCCATGATACGGAAATTGCAAAAGCGGGGGCTAACGCGTCATTGTCTCTGTCAAATAATCCCGAGCTGGGCCAACACATTCAAGTCGTTGTTAGACCCCGGGCTCGCCAAAAAACGATTGCGCAAACCATCTATCGTGCGATGCCACCGCTGTAGAACAAGGTTTGGTTTCTTATGGTATCCCACGTGCCGCCCCTGCTTATTCAATAGGACATAACCTCCACTCCCAATGGGTGCAATCGAGGCTTCTAGCATTCCGGGAAAACCCGGTGCGTTTTGAGCCAATAACCTCTTAGTATCTTCGGTTGTTGGCGGCCTCATCTTAACTTGATCGTTAAATTCCCAAATTAGTGCATCCATAAACTTCTTAGCATACATGTATATTGTTGAAGCGACCATGCGGTGTAATCGTCTAAGCTATCCGCCGCCACCCCTTTGCCGGGTGTTTCATGACGAGCATTTTCATATGAGGAGTGTGACTCAGATGTTACACGCATCTCTTGGCCCCAAAAAATCGGGATCTCTAGCGCAAATTTGAGGCAATATTCTAAGAAAAACTTCTCGGGGTAAACCATGACGTCCCTTAAAACGCTGAGGTCCAAACACGCAGCCGGGGTTAAAGTAGTCCTGCATCATCCTGGCATCTCGCCTCCACACGACATCGGTTAACGGTTCTTCTAGTCAAGACATGTACCGGTTCGGGTTGGAGTGCAAGTCATGCGCCTCATAAAATTTCTTGATGATGATGAAAATCTCCATGGCTATCATCGTGGTACCGTTTCGGAGTATGTCGGCTCTCTCCTAGTCGGCGCATATATCTAACGATATCCGACTCCATTTTTCAGCTAAATATCAATTTAAATCATCATCGCAACGGATTTAAAATGGGGTATTGTTTTTGTAAGCGGAATTAAGAAAATAACAAATAACGCACTTAAACATGGGATGTGAACAACATAAAAAAGGGATAAGGCGAGGACCAACATACATGAGGAAAAACTTAATATATCATACAAGAACTAAATAGCAAACATGTACTACGCCTATAGCTAATCAACGGAATTTTAACCTATTTCTTTGAGTCACCCAAAAAGCCCACTATACGCACAACATCCATATCGGCTCCATCATCACCTCTAGGACCACTACCACTGCACACTACGGCTAACTACCACCCAAGCTAAGCCCTAAAAAATCACTTGAGGTGGGTAAGTCACTAATCACTTAGGGAGGCATGCTCCCGATAGCGGGTTATGCTCTGAGGGGGTTACTATCATGAGGGTGAGGACATAATAAGCATTCGATGCGGAAGGGTCTCAATGGACGCTTGCGATGGTGTTGGAGTTTCGGCAAGGATACTCCGGCGCAATATGTGGTGGGAAATGTGCATTCTTCTGACTTGAATAGAATTGGCCTTGGATGTTCCGGAACTACGATGGGTTATGGGGGTGTTATACCCAGCTCGACGACGACTCTCATCATATGCCACACATCTGCTACTCGAATCGGCCGGTATGCCTCCCCAGCAAACTGCGTAACTCTTCTAAAAACAAAATAAAGTTTTTTTAAACAATTATGTTTAACAATGAAGAAACTCCAAATGAAAATGAAAATGAGATATAAAATGACTAACCTCCGAGACGTTGACGTCAGAAAAATTGTATGGGTTCTCTCCTTCCATGGGGACTGGAACTAGCTCCTCAAAGGAATCTTTGTAGAAGGGCAAGTCCCATTATAGGTTTGGGAGTTGCCTCATGGGTATCTGCTTGGTCATATGTGTATGTGCGGATGACATTCTAGGGGTGGGCCTTGGGTCATCAAACTACGGGGTATACCACCGTGACCAACTCCGATATCATCATGTGTGTCTATGTGAGTTGTTTTTGTCCTAAGGGTCCCCACGCTATGAGTTTTCCAAAATTTGGAATACACTTCATCAACGACGGAAGGAAGTGATCACTAACCTCAACCTCCATACCATCTACTACTTCCTCCAATCTAGGTGGGTTGCATGGGATAACTATTGCACCAAACACCTGCCTCATACACCTCTCGGCCAGATAAACTTAAGCTCTTGAACCATCCTTGTCCTTAAAGACACATCTCCTCTTAGACATCTCAAGTGCGGTTTGGAATGCATCAGTGTGTTGGTGTTCACTATCCCCATACCGGGGTCCCAGGATAACCGCATCACCCATCCTAATATCTATCCGAGCGTGCATCCGACGGAGAGTGTTTGTGAAGATCTTTTGTCCATTACTCCTAAGTTCAGCACATTAAATAGACTAATAGCGGGGGTGTGGATCCGTTCATCATCTCTCGAGTTTTCCTTCCAAAAAAGCAGTTGAAAATTATGGAAATAAAAATAATGCCGAACTCTAAGATCATCGACATGCCACCCATATCCTACATTTGCACGAACTCCGGTCATCCAGGTGTTTATGCAGGCCCCAAAGTTGGAGTACCCCAATCATAACACGCAACATCCAAATTATCCAACACTATACACCATCGTTTATCTACTCTAACACTACGATCTGCAAAACAAAAAGAACCAATACACCGAAAGCAAGAACATTTCTAGTCGGTTAAACGGCAATGCATGGAGTTATCAACATCGTCCCTACTTAAAATGTAATTAGCCAAGTGAGAAACTCGCATCGTGCATGCCTTGGAATCATAATCTCCGTTCTCACATCTTGTAGTCTTCTCTGTGCCATAACATCTAACATACCCCTAAATACCTAGCATCCATAGCTTCTACTTCTTGGGCCGTCATTGTTTCCTTTGGTAGTGGGATTGGCTTACCTCCTCAATGGAATACCGACAGTCGATAGAAATCTAGAGTCAAACTTATTTCAAACTCTTTGAAGTGAAAAGTTCTAGTCTTCTTCCACCACCTCTCACATATAGCTTGATTAATCCACTTATCCCATACCTAAAATTAAATTGGAATATAGAATCTAAACCACAACATTGAAGAATTAATAATGCACGGGGTTGTTTCTAACTTCACTATATGGTAAAATTTATTTAAGTTCTTCCAAGTGCTCCTAAATGTTCCGTCTCGCTTATCTACTAAGTTGTCGGCCTTATGTTGTAACTAAATGCGACACGTGAGATAGTTGGGATAACTTCTCATACCTAGACCAATCGATATCATCCATTATCTAAAAGTGAAACACCAAGGAAGCACAATCAACATGTGAATAACATAAATCTAACGCCTATGTTAATCTATGCACAATCAACATATGAATTCACACGTTCACATTCACATCACATGGAGGGATGCACATTGCTCAAATGAAAATCTTAGTCAAAGTGATAATAACAACATCAATTCCACCCCTTGAATCTTCTAAACATCAACTCAAAAGAATACATGACTTAATCCTAAAACAAATTGCAAAATGCTATAAACCACAAAATCAATTTTCAACAAAATAATATTTACAACAAAATCATATTAAATACATCATATTAACAACATCATATTAACAAAAGTGTTCCAAACCAAAACCATATTAACAACATCAATTTCACCCATATAATCAATTTCACCCCAAAATCATATTAACAAAACCATAATCATCTCAACCTCAACAAAAAACATTACATGAGTTAATGCTCAAACTCTATGGCCTAGCCTCAAAACAAAATTGTTAACATGCTTATCAAATTATAAATTTCAAATACATTCTGCCAACCATAAACACAATTAAAAACAATCAATCAATTTATGAATCAATCATGATTTTATCTTTCACCTAAATTAACCCCAAATAACATAAACCCTAATTCCATTTTAATTTTTGAAATTAAATCAACAATTATCCCATGCTCAATCAATATATTCAACATGATTTATTAATTAGCTTCTAAATCACCCATTAAAACTTAAATCAAAACAAAAAATCAAAATGAATCAATCAAAAAAAAAATTTTACCTACTGTATTATGTGGAAATGCATATCAAATCGCTCAAAAACACCAGCAATAGTTTCCCCTCCTCTTCTACAACAAACCCTTGCTAGAGCACAACCACTTAAACACAAAATCGCCTTAAAAGTGGGGAAAACAAGTTAAGGGGCTTTTTGAAGAACAAAGAGAAAAAGATAGAGAACAGATGCGGGGAAGGGCGAGTTACAGATGTTTTTGTGTTTACGGAAACTAGTTTCTAGCTGCGTATTGACCAGTCCAACAAAAGTCAATACAGCTTAGAAATCGTTTTATTTACAATGAAACGCAGTTTCTAGTGCGTGCGGCGAGGTTCAAACGCGCGTATCATCTACTTAATCTTGGATCCCCATTACGCCTGGCGAGCTGGTTGGGTGACGTGGATCCAAGCACGTGAATCTTGGACCACGATTGGGGCTAGCCTAAGAGAGCACTCATGAAGACTAAAGTCTCTTGAGGTTCATCATTAGCATTGTGCTGGAGTAATCGTAGACAAAACACCCTAAAGCCCCTACTACTACTTGAATAGTCATTGTTGTCAATTTGCTTCATTTTTGGCGGCTGAATCGGAAATCCGAGAAAAAGACTTCACTTGTTTACTTTCATTATAATGTACCCTTAATGGGAAACTGGATAAATAACTAAAGGAACTTGTCTTTAGTGGTGTTCCCTAGTAAATCATTACAGTGTACCCTAGTAAATTACAGTCCATCACAAGTGTGCCCATAACATAACATTCAGCATAATATATCGTTGAATTCATACTACAATTGGATTCATTGAGCAAGCCTAACTTAACAAGCAGGCTATCACATGTAGTCTACTTTAAAAATGCATAACTAGCTTGAGCCTAAATGTCATGAAACCCTTGATTGTTCCGAGCATGTAATTGTCCTCATGTGTGTGTAATATTGATCGGAAGATTTGCAAAGATAGGAGTTTATTTGCAGGAGGTTAGGTACTTGGGGGTGCAATAGATGGCCTCCTTTTCCTAACATGTATGAAAAGCCATATGAAAGTATTGTAGCCTCTGTTAGGGGTCTCAGCAGTGTAATTTTGGTTTTTAATTTTATGTAAGGCCACCCCGTGTCTTGGTTTATTTGAGATGTATTTAAGTACAACATAAAGTAGAAAGTCATATCTTCACCTTTTCCATGACCTACGGGTCCATTGACACATCATTAATATTTTATTTCAAAAATGATTTCTTTTAATTAAAAAAATATTGTTATTGGGTGATAACTTTAAAGATAGTTTTCCCATAATTATGCCCCTTATAAAACCCTGACTTTAGGACCGACCCCAAACGAATTAGG